>VXCM01006796.1:0-29733 GCA_014773175.1 Lucifuga dentata | reverse complement strand
CCACACACACACACACACACACACACACACACAAAACAGGCATATTTCCCATGATAGACTATCAATAGGTGGAGTTTGGTCTAGGTCCAGATGAGGATCTGGATCTGTCAGATTAAAATATATGTTTGGACAGGGGGCACATTAATGGAATTGCTGTAGAGTAATAAATAGGGCTACAAACATGTAGCAACCACTAAAGTGTGAGTGTAAGCTGAGATGATGCTTCAAAATGGTTTTGATGTGTCTTTAACAGTTACAGAGATAGATCCAGACTAATATGTTTATTATAAGTATATCTTTCTCTTTAGGTCAGTATATTATTAGAACAAGATAAATTCTGTTGAGGCTTATTCGGCCTCAGCAGAGGTATGCGCTCTAATGATTGACTCTGTGACACGTTGATGTGAATTTTAGCCATAATATGAAAACTTTTGGCTTTGTGAAAGTGAGAAATGATGCTTCTACTTTTTTTTTTCTTACCGGAGGAAATTACTTGAAGTGGTGTAAAATATTCAACTCTGTAAGGTAAAGGGAATTTTTTTGTGGATATAATTTAGCTAGGTTCATTGTCATTGTGTTTTTCTATGTTCAGAGAAAAACATAGAAAAACACAATGACAAAGAGCCAATGAATGTTTCCTTACTGATCCCTGTGTGGATGGTTTAAGAGAAAATGCCTCAGAGAGATAAGAGACACTGCATTTACTGAATGCAATACCGGTAACACCAGTTCAGCTGCTTTGTACTCTGACCTCAAAACCTCAAAACCGCCTGTTTACTTCAGAGCGACTGATAATGTTAAACAGAGGGGAAAGTCTTGACATGGAATGGAATCACAAACACGCTTAAGTTGAGGCATATTTAACCATATGATATGAAATGATTTGAACAGCCAGACTGATGAATAAGTTCATAGAGAAATGCTCGGTGTGGCATGAGGTTTGTAAAGTATGATCCCATATGAAAAAAGCTTTAACTGTATGAGGAAATAAGCTGACAGAATTAAGACGCTGGACATCTTGTAAATACACAGTGAAATTGGCAATTAAATTAGAAAGAAATAAAGTCTAAACTGGTCATAAATTAGTAAATTTTCCTTTAGGGAAGTAAAGGAAAATCTTGTGTGCTATGTTCTATTGATTTGTTTGTTTTTACATTTTTAAGTCATTGGGGCAAAAGCAAGGTACTGGCAAAAATCTCTTTTCAGCCTAACAGGAACAGAACTGCTTCTACATTTTAGTTTTAACAGTAATAAATAAAAAAAAAGACTAATTAAAATATTTACAGTTTTGTTTAACACTGACAATAATTTAACATGAAAGTACCTTCTGGTACATATGTGTGTGGATGAGGAATTCAAAATGGAAAATATATTTGCATTTATTCCCTATTTGATTTTTTTTTCACTGTATAACAAAAGATGTCCACTCGTTTCCTCATTCAGGTGAGCTACCACCTACGTTTCAGCTCCACGCCACGAAATGCCCCTGCGAAGGAGCGATCTGAGCTGAACCCAAACAGCGACCTGGACTGGCACACACTCAGCCTCTTCCCCCTTTTCCAGCTGCCAGGACCACGAGAACAGTTAGACCTAGAGGGGGGCACACCTGGTGAGAACATCTGTCTGTCCCTGCTTTTGTCTTTACCTGTCTTTTTCTCTTTCTTACTCCTCTCTCTCTTCTTCTTTTCACACACACAGATCTAGATGTGTTCTTTTATGTTATTCGATGATGTGATTTTACATTTATGGTGCCTTGCAAGTTAACCCCTTCTGTCTACTGTAATTGTAACAAACCTCCTTTAGAGGGCTTCACTGTCATCTAGTAAACTTCAAATAATCTTTAAAACCTCGCATCTCTGTCAGAAGTTATTTAAATAAGTGTTCGTCCTGCAAAAAGCCACAAAATGTTGTAGCTCACTACCAAACAGGTTTTTTTTTAATTTGTTGTTTGAACAGAGATTAGGATTGACAAAAAGCATTTACTGTAGTATGTAAAATGAGAGCCCTCTCCTCAGGCTGTGTTCCTATGGCAACCGTGGCCCTGCACAGCTTTGTCACAATCACTGTTATCTAGTTCTGGCACCATCAGGAGATGTTCCACCCCACATCATTTGAGGGGCAGTTATGAGACATCAAGTACAATCAGCTGTCAAATGCCTGATCCTCACATTTGTCCCACTTTGGCAGTTTATCAAAATGAATGATGTGATGATAATGAAAGAGGGTTAGAGGAGAACATGCTGTGTGCTGCTGGCCCCCATCTGGTCCAGACCTTTTCCATAATAACATTCCTATGTTGAGTGTAACTATAATGGGAGGAAGAGGCAGACTCCAAAAGATGAAGCCAATCCAACGCATAATAGAATAGACAAGTTCTTAGAGCCACATGAACATGGATTGCCAACCTTCACATGTGTAACAATCAGTGTTGGGCAAGTTGCTCAGAAAGTGTAATAAGTTATTCTTTACTTATTACTCCTTCAAAAAGTAATAATATTACTTTACTTATTACTTAGTATCAAAAGTAGCCTAATTAGTTACATTACTCATTACATTACAGTATTACTCCAATGAACTGTTACACTCAAAAAACTTTTGTTGTAGCTGTCCAGATGTCAGCAGTGGTAGAAACAAAATTTGCTTCTTTGAGTATGGCCTTCAAAGTAGATTCCATCACCGCATATTATCTGTTGAGGTAGCCAGCAAACCTCTTTCTCTGTGGCAGCTTGACATTACTTTTGCTGGGAATTTTCTCTATAATCTGTCAAAATGAGGGTGAATCGACTGTTGAAATAGGTAACATCTCCTCTACGATATACCCATCAATGTGCTTCTTCAGATCCTGTTTGTGCAATGTCTCTCTATCACCATGTCCTGTTCTGAAATCCAGTTTCTGTTGTTTAGCTGGAATGGACAAGAATGTTTTTCTCATCCTTCATTGAAACAAACTCAAAATACTGGGAATATTTCCAGCAGCTGAAAGTGTACCTTTCCCGCTCGTCCTCCATCCTGCATGTTGCGTTTTGGCTAGTTGCCGAGATGACCTGCCCTGACCTGCCACGCATACACGTCATATGGATACGAGAGTCTACCCAGGACAAAAAACAAATCGCGTGCTGGTAACATAGTAATGTAGCGTTACTTGGATTAATAACTGTAATATAATTACTGTTTAGGAAATTGTAATCCTTTACACTACTCGTTACTGGGAAAAGTAATATAAGTACAGTAACACATTACTCAGTAACGCTTTACTGCCCAACACTGGTAATAACTCACAACTGCAGCTCCACTTTTATACCTCAAGAACTCATATTAATTTTGCTATAGCTATAGAACCATACTGGTAATTTTGCATGTTTGAGCTCCATTAATACGCCCGGCATACACATTATATTCCTCCCAACCATTTTCTAAAACATAGTACTGCAGCAGTAAATTGCACAGTTTTTTATTTTGAAAAATTAGGGAATTTGGCAAAATAACACAAAACTAAAACATGATTTTAGAAAATGGTTGGCAGTATGTGGGTAGAATTTATTGGGCTCAAACTTGCAAAATCACCAGTTTGATCTACTAACTTTTAGAAATATATTGGCCTTGTGTCGTGTGTTGGATCCAGTTACATGATAATAAATTGTGTTATTACATATTCTCCTCTGTGTTGTTATCATTTTCTCTGTCTTCAGGTTATTACCGTGAAGGCTTCCTGGTGGTGCAGCATGCAGTGGACTGCGCCATCATGCACTCCTATAACAGAACTGCTGCTGCTTCTCTGCTGCGTCAGACCAGGGTGGTCCTATCCCGGTTTCCTTACCCTGCATTTATATATGATGTGTTCATCCTGGCCATTCAGAACCAACTGCCCTTATTACTGGTGCTTAGCTTCACATACACGGCCCTCAACATAGTGCGAGCCGTGGTGCAAGAAAAGGAAAGGAAGCTCAAGGTGCGTTTTTGTGCATCTCTGTCTGGTTGGTTCGTCTTTGTTGACACAGCAATGAATAACCCTAACTCTGTGTCCTTTTCTTTTGTGTCTCAGGAGTACATGAGGATGATGGGTCTCAGTAACTGGCTCCACTGGACTGCCTGGTTCCTCATGTTCTTCCTCTTCCTCTCCATCTCTGTTTTCTTTGTCACACTGCTCCTCTGTATCCAGGTGAGTTTGTACAAAATTGGTGTTACACAATCCACGTTCCAGCTTGTATTCATGCAGATTCCTAGAAAAGAACGGTACAGCAATATTGTATAATAGTAGTATTTACTCTAAAAGCCTTCAGTATCTACAGTATCTAGATTAGCTGTGGCTATAGTGACGGTACTTCATAATGACATAATTGAGCAATAAGCCATAAGAGGCAGTGGTTACAGTGATGGTGGAACAGCTTAAAAGCAATGTTAAATAACTGAAAATAACTCAAAATGTCACTTTAAGAAAATGGTCAAATATTATATAGTGTTTGGAATTTGTCTTTACTGTTTTTTCTTTTTTATGTGGTGACATACACGCACAGAAATGAGTAGAATTTTGGTTTATAACTTGTTGTTGTAGGTGAGCCCTAAGGGAGCAGTGCTGACCTACAGTGACCCCACCCTGGTCTTTGTCTTTCTGCTCGTTTTCACTGTGGCCACAATCAACTTCAGCTTCATGATCAGTGCCTTCTTCTCACGAGGTGTGTGTTCTTGTGTGTGCATTTGTGGTTTTGTGTATATAGCTCTGGAAGTGTGTGTATGCCTGTTCTGATGCCATCTCCTCTCTTTTCTTCCATTGTACACCAAAGTACTGTATGAAATGCTCACCAGTGTGCGAGCAGGTTTATTTCCCAGGGTTGTTTTCTTTGTCCCTCTAAATTATAATAAAAGCAATAAAGAAGGAACATCAGCTATAAAACAATTATAAAATCGGGAACAGTCTGTATTGTGTAGTATATGACTGTGATTATAAAAATATAAACGTTTAAATCATGTAGCTGCTGATGAGTCTTTTAAGTTGCTGGTGTTGTTTTTGGTGAATAGAAATGTTTTTCCTTAGTTAGTAAGCTAGCTGCATTATGTAGATCTGAGCACTTTTCTCTTTTTAAGCCATATGACCTGACACCTGACCTGACCTTTACACAGATAATAAAGAACGACCTAAATCCTCTTCTCTCAGTACTCGTTTCTTCTCTCACTCCTTCAGAGCTTTCAGTATCCATCCCCTCCCAACTACCTCAACAAAGCAGCTCAGATTGCAAGTTCTTGTCAGTACCCTCTTTATTTCTGCCTTAAGCCTTTATTTACAAGGCCTGAGTTGGTCAGAATACTTTTACATTTGTATTCTGACCAAAGGAGACATTTTCTTGGTTTACTGTGAGGTATTGAATTTCTCTCTCCTATTTTTGTCTTCTACCTTGACAGCTTCTTTGGTGTGCTTTTGGTGTCATTATTTTCTACCTCTTGGTTTCTCTTTCTGAAAGGCCATACTTCAAAAGATGTACGATGAAAATGGGACATTGAACATGTCCTGGAACAACGCACATAATATACTCCTTAAAGGACAATGCCATTGATTTTGCATCTTTGAACCCAATAAATACTACCCACAAACATACCTACATACGTGTTACTTAAACAGCAGAGGAAGTAGTGAATAAGAAAAAAACAAAAGTCGAGCTCTGCCCGCTGGGTTCATGGTGACGCGACTTTTAATGTGATACTTGGATCAATTATGGTGAGGAGGTGTCAGAAATAGAAAAGACAAAAGTTCACCTTGGAGGACGTGCACAAAGGACACCAAAAAGAATCTCCACATCTTGAGCCTTGCAAGATGTCTTCTTGCCCTGCAAGTTCTACGTCTTATGAAGTATACAGAGGTTTTAAACATGAACAAATCACTTTGTGTCCAACTGTAATTGTGTAACTGACCAAAGCCATTAAAACCGAGCTGTTTGATGTAGAAAATGCTGCTCCTAAAAGAAACCACATCATTGTCACATTTTACATTTTACATGAAAAAAAACAAGAATAAATGAACCCCCAGCTAGACCTGGGGGTCTAGCATCCTTATAAATGATGATTTGTTGACAACTTCCTTAGCTATCTTTCAATGATGATAGGCTGTTGTTCTCTTCTGGTTACCTTGTATGAGCAGGTCAAAATGTTCGCTTGGTCTCTCCATTATCATTAATAAGACTGTCTTTTCTTTCTCCCACCCACGGATGTACTTTATAGGAATAGATAAGGGTAACTAATCAATTCAAGTTCTGCACATGTTCATAATGGCACTTTGTATGCCATAAGTGCTCTTTGGAGAGGTCTTTTCATTTTGTGGAAGCAAAAATAACAGTTTCATTCTTTTCATCCCCACTGTTCAACCATCCCCTCGTTTCTCTCTCTCATATTTTATCTGAGCAGCACACATGGGGAAAAGGGGAAATAGACATCACTGCACATGTAGTCTTGATACTGATTTACCAACCAGCTCTGAACTCTACATACAAATATGTATGTAGACATTTTTGTGTTTGTGTGTTTTTTGGGGAGCACACCTGCGATTTCAGACAAGCTATATTTATGCTTTGTCAACCCTCATGCGTAATTGAAGGCTACATGAGCCTGGCTGTTATTTCTTATCCTCTCAACCCCTCATTCTTTCTTTTATCTCCATCTTCAGCCAATGTGGCAGCCGCTGCAGGTGGCTTCATCTATTTCCTGAGCTACCTACCTTACTTGTTCCTGTGGCCACGCTACGACCTGCTGAGCCATGCCCAGAAGGTGTCAGCCTGCCTCATCTCCAATGTGGCCATGGCCATGGGAGCTCAACTCATAGGAATGTTTGAAGGCAAAGGTGAGATGTGCTCATGGTGGAAATGAACCCATAAATTCATAAGTTGGGAAAAGAGTTCTCATTGTCCTTCTTTGCTGCAGGTACGGGAATCCAGTGGTCTAACTTATTTGACTCGGTGACGGTGGATGATGACTTTTCTCTGGCTCAGGTCCTGAGCTTGCTGCTGCTGGATGCTTTGCTTTACGGGTTGGTGGCCTGGTACATGGAGGCAGTTTTTCCTGGAGAGTATGGAGTGCCTCTACCATGCTACTTCTTCATACTGGTAAGCTTCAAAGCCAGGTAACTCTGCATGCACACACACACACACACACACACACACACACACACACACACACACAGCTATAGACAGATAATGCACTCTTAACAGATATGAAAGCTGACTAAAATAGAGTAATTTTCCTATTACTCTTACTTGTTGTTATTACTTACATTAGCTATATAAGACAAACAAAATTATTCATTGATGGTAATTACACTTAATAGCTGTTTTATAGACTATTTAATATTGTTTTAATGTAAGTATTAAAACTAGGCTGTATAAATTATAAATGTACAAATATGATTACCAAAGTTGGTTCAAAAGACTTTAAAAGCTATCCTGCAGCATTTCCTTTTGGCTTTTTATTGATCTGTCACTTGCATTCATCTGTTCAAATGTTTTATAATCTAATTGTGAACTGTGGTGTTGTTTTCCTGATCTAATAATGTGATAAAATCAATTACAGTGTTTATATTATTACTTGAATGATTGTTTATTCATAGTTTAGGAAGAAACTGATTAAAAAAACAAAACAGTGTTTCCTCCCATTCCCGGCTTATATTTACACACACACACACACACACACACACATGCACACACACATACACCTTACTTTGTGTTACTTTGGCGACTTCCAAGACACAATTATGGTTTGCACTTAAAAGAAATGTTACCATGTAAACCAGCGGATTCAACTCTTATCTGCCTATGAAGGTAAAATAAGCAGATGCTAAAGAGTGCCTACAGGCATCCTTTGTGTTGAAGCAGTAAAAGTGCCTCTGATATAGTGACTGCAATGGGGACTGAAAACTTAAAGGACCATACCAGCCATTTTGCATGTTTGAGCCTAATATATTCAATTTTCATACATATTACGTTACTGACAATCATTTACCAAAGGATAAAACTGTATTTCAGCTTTCCTGATATTTCGCAAAATCTTTTAGTCTTTCAAAATCAAATATTGAAGCGATACACTCACCTTAAAAATCAATGTTTCGCCTAATAGTCACGGTCAGTTAAATTTTTCGATAAACACAAGTCTTCTTTAGGTACTATATTCCCCAGTGGAGACATACAGGTCACTCTGCACTTTTTATTGCGTTTAAACACTAAAATTACATAACTTCGAAAAAAAACCCTGAATACACGTCTTGTTCGTGATGATGGATTACCTATCCCAAAAACATTTCAAGTATCAACAAGTTGATTTTAATAGCGTAACAGAATGAACTGAAACTAATGATGGTCTGGAAGGTAGAAAAACATTTTTTTAAATTCACCGCTCCAGTAGTGTATTTTGGGAAATGATTGTCAGTAATGTTACATGTATGAAAATTGAATATATTAGGTTCAAACATGCAAAATGGTCGGTATGGTCCTTTAAGGTCACAACATATCAGAGGAAGTCATTCAGTTCAACTAGCCAAAAAGACAGGAAGCATCTGAGCACATCCAACCAAGACAAATGGAGCTGATGGTGATAATAAACTGAGGACGCTCACAGAATAGTGTGCTTTCTCACTCTCTCTTACACACGCACACGCACACGCACACGCACACGCACGCACACGCACACGCACGCACACACACACACACACACACACACACATAAATAAATACATGCTAACCCATTTCCCAGTAGTCAGGAACTCCAGAGAATTCCCGCAGGGTGTGGGTGAAATGCTGACACACGTTGCTGTATGTCGTATGTGCAAGATATTGTTTCTACAACATCACGTTGGAGTTTTAAAGGTGATTCCTATGAAGTGCATAGACGGAGGTTTGATGAGAAACAGCCTCACCTAAGTAGAGGGCACATGGACAATATGATTGTCAGCCAACTCTCATGTTTTATAAATTCTATAAGGACATATCAAGGCAAATTAAGTTTATTTTTGTAGCCCAACATCTTCTATGGTTTCTCAGTGAGCTTTAAATGCTTACAGCAGCACCAGCTACTAACCCAGCCAAAAGGGAAGACAAGGAAGAAGCAGGGGGTAAATTCCATAAAATAGCCATCGAATGTGAGGAAAAATGGAAGGAAACATCAGAGGAGCCAATTCAAGGATCAATTCCAGAGATCCTTTCTCCTCACACAGCCAAAACTGAAGTTTATGTGGGGAAAAAAGGCAAAAGACAGTTGTAATGTAGTTAAATACAACAATGAGATTATGATGCAGCAATAGGATCATAAAACATGCAAAAACAATGTAAAACAACATTGATTGGCCTGATTGATAAAGGATGTGCTGTGACCATGATTTTATCTTTATTCTGTAAACTGAGTGCTTTTATCTTTCATCCTTTTTGTAAGTATAAATGTCAGTTTACAAAATGCCTTATGGAGATATTTTTACTAATGCCATTGTTTCATCCCCCTCCCCGATATCTGCAGCCCTCATACTGGTGCAGCAGTCCTCGTATGGCCCTGGTGAATGAGAAGGAGGAAGAGGAAGATGCAGAAAAGGCTCTAAAGGGAGAGTTTATAGAGGAGGAACCAGCTGGACTAGTTTCTGGAATCAAGATTAAACACCTTATGAAGGTGAGATGCTCGACAAACACTGTGACCTGGTAGGTCATCTTACTTCCGCTGTGTAAAAGAGGGAAGATGATTCAATTTGACAAAAAAAAGGGCAGCACAAATAGAAGATTCCACTGTGGCAGCAAGAAGATAATTAAACATCAAGGTTATTCTGACCCTGTACCTGTTTGATTCTCAGGTTATCCATATAAATTGTTTTGCTTATGTTGCCCTGGCAGGAGTTTAAAGTGGGCAACAAAACCCGTCAGGCTGTGCGGAATCTTACGCTGAATATGTTTGAAGGACAGATTACAGTGCTACTAGGACACAACGGAGCTGGGAAGACTACCACACTGTCTATGCTGACAGGTGCCTCAGCCTTAAACAAAGTTTAACATATGAAAGAAATATACAAAATCATACATACAACCTAACTTATTAACCCACACTGTTACCTTTGTGCTTGTCGTCCAGGCCTGTTTCCTCCCTCCAGCGGCCGGGCTTACATCAGCGGGNACCTTTGTGCTTGTCGTCCAGGCCTGTTTCCTCCCTCCAGCGGCCGGGCTTACATCAGCGGGTATGACATCTGTCAGGACATGGCTCTGATCCGACGCAGTCTGGGACTCTGTCCTCAGCATGACGTTCTGTTTGATAATCTTACTGTCAGAGAACATCTGCTGTTCTACGCACAGGTATTCAAACATCCATGCACTTGTACACGTGCATATAAACAGCTTTCAAATGAATCTTTCCACTTATTGCCTAGCACTCATTACCGTAATGCGTGTAAGGAAATTTAAGTGTGTCGTGTGGCTTTGTTTCTACATCATAAACACTGTATGTTTCCATAACTTCTGTTGGCATTTGTCTCTGGCATTAAACACTACTTGGTTACATCCCTAAAACCATCACCAGTAATTACATAACATAGCCAGTGTCCTTCCACAGACACTTTGAGTAAAAAAAAAAAAAAAAAAAACAACTGCTAGTTTATTGCATTTTATCAGTCTTTCTGGTTGTTGTTGTATTCTGTCAGTGGCATATCATCACTGTCCATAAACCATATCTCAAACTGAAAGTGATTTTTATCTTGTCAGATAGACTATGACATCCTCTTTAATAAGCTAGACTCATAAAACCCTTAAAAACCCAGTTTGTTATCTCAAAAATGTATTTTTCCTAGCTTGAAATTTTCTGAGTTCTTAAAAATCTGACATTTGGAGACATGACTTACACAGCATAGTGATGATATGTGAAACGTTGCAATTAAAAAGAGATCCATGCTACATGTGTTCCTCTACAACACTGAGCTTTGAGGCACAATACTTTTTCAAAGCAGACATATCTGTAGGGGAGCAGCTGCTCCCATTGCCTTTCCTGTTACAGATTCCGGTAGATTGAATGAGACTTTAGCCCTTTATGCTCTGTGTGTTTTATTTACAGTCCTCTCTCTTTTCCAGTTGAAAGGGTATGCCAAAGAAAAGATTCCAGATGAGGTGGACCGGATAATCCGTATCCTGAATCTTGAAGACAAGCGTCATGCTCGATCCAAGACCCTCTCTGGTGGCATGAAGAGAAAGTTATCTATTGGCGTTGCACTCACTGGAGATTCCAAGGTTTGGAATTGCGTCAACATTACTCATATCAGCTTTTCACTCCCGTTCCTTTTTTCCTATTGTTTTATTTTAACCATGGCTCTTCTTTTTCCTGCTCTACCTGTCTCCAGGTGGTGATGTTAGATGAGCCCACATCAGGGATGGACCCATCAGCACGACGCACCACCTGGGACCTTCTGCAAGGGGAGAAACGTGGTCGTACAATCCTGCTCACAACTCACTTTATGGATGAGGCTGACCTGCTTGGCGACCGTATTGCCATCATGGCAGGAGGAGAGCTGCAGTGCTGTGGGTCACCACTTTTCCTTAAGAACAAATATGGTGAGTGGAGGCAAAAAAAAAAAGAAGCTGGTTACAAAGAGGACAATGGAGGTAGTGAGAGGGGGGCCAATGCAAAACCATTAGAGCTGGAGGAGAGAGGAAATTTTGTTCTAAAAAGAGAACTGACAACAGAGACTTTTTAAGGAAAATACACTGCAGTTTTTTTTCTTTTTCCTATCTTCTTATTTTCAGTGCAGGATGAAATTTTCTGGATGAGTAGAATCACCATTTTCACTCTTATTGTCTTAATCTGACTGCACTCTATGGGCGGTCAAATACTCAACACAGTTTGAATTCATTTCCTATGGAGAGAGCATTGAAACCTGGCTTACAACAATACACCTGGTGTAGCACACCGCTCAAAGTTTACAGTCAAGTGACAATGCTCAGTGTTTAAGCCATTTGAACTTTGGTCTTGTCTGATGGTGACATCCATAGCACAGCTTACAGAAAGCCAGATTCTTGACTCCTTGGTGGAGAATCCAATGTTGAGCAGCTGTATATTTGGGCATTTACCAAATAATCATGTAGAAGCAGCTTTGCTCTTATCAATGAAGTTATGACATTCAGTAATAGAAATTATAAAGTGATAATTACTCAGTTTTTACTGTCATGGGCAGTGATTGTGATAAAAATATTTTGACAGAACTATGTGATTATTAATGCTGGAAATACAAAACCACAATGCATGTTTCCTAACCTGTGCACTGTTCACCAGGTGCTGGCTATCACATGGTGATAGTAAAGGATGCGCTTTGCAACGTATCCGAGATCACACGTCTTGTACACATGTATGTTCCCAATGCCACACTGGAGAGCAGTGCCGGGGCAGAGCTCTCTTTCATCTTGCCCAAGGAAAGTACCAGCAAGTGAGTCACTCATACAGTAACACAAAGTGGTGCCATGCAGGCCCAGCAGTTAGAAAGATCTTCAACCAGCTACAGGCAGTCCCCAACTTCCGAACGTCTGACTTACGAACAATCTGTACTTATGAACTGACCACCATAAAGCCTATTAAATTAAAAATTTGACTTACATACGCTGTTTTGTAATAACGAACGGCGCGCTACTTTGCGACGCACATCAAAACATTGCGCGTCGTCAGTGGTTCAGCAGTATTATTATTTTAAGATGTTCTAGTATATCTGGAAGTGTTTCTTATGCATAGAAAGGTAAAATATATACGCTAGATATGCACCTCGCGTAACTGTTCTGACTTACATACAAATCCGACTTAAAGACAGGCTTAGGAACGGAACTTGTTTGTAACCTGGGGACTGCTTGTAATACTGAACAAGCAGTACAGCTAAACTGTCCTTGGTGATTTTTCATGTCTTAACAAGTCGTGTTACAGAAAGTTAGAATCTTTCTTGCATTCTCTTTGTCTCTCCCTTTCACATGCAGACACACACACACACACACACACACTCAGTTTCGCTCTCTCTCCTCTTCATTTTGCTCTGTCCATCTTTTCTGCTGCCTCGCCTTTTGTTCTTTCACATAGTGAAAATCAATATTGTTTCCTTTAGTGGAGATTTTCCAGCTGTTGAGTTCATATTATGACATTTATTGAATCCTGTGTGAGGTCATGCACGGAGTGTTTTCCTGATGCACTTTATTTCATTTGATCTCAGGTTTGAGCTGCTGTTTGCTGAGCTGGAGATGAACAGAGAGGAGTTGGGTATCGCCAGCTTTGGAGCTTCAGTAACCACCATGGAGGAGGTTTTCCTCAGGTAGGTGAAATAGCCAATGGCTGTCAATTCTCTATATCAGTAGGGAGCCTCATTAAAAACCACCCTGCTGTTACATGCAACATTTGAACTCATGCCACAGTTTCAGCTTGGCAGGTAAAGAAGGATTCTTATGATGCACAGCAGCACAGGCGACTACTCAAGTACCTTTAAAGCCATTCATCTGTGCTGGATAATATGGAGCTGAAAACAGCCCAGTGTAACAGGAACAGTTTTTCAGTGCAAATCATTCTGTCACAGATACGTTCATCTTCACTCCTTTGCTCTCACATCTCAAACCGACTGCCTGCTCTTTGTGAGATGTTATTTTGATTCCTCTTGGATTTAGTACAGTATGTGTATCCGTGGCCATGAGTGTGAGAGCTAAAACTGCTTGTTACTTAAACAAGGATTTATGTATCACATTGTACTTATCCATCAGTGTGCTATAGCCGTAACACCAAACATCAAAAGCGACCAGGAACATGAAGTTTTTATTTCCATCCTTTATTCTAAATACAGGCTCTCAAGGCAACTAATAGAGCTGGAACTGCTCTCCTGTGAACATACAAGGGCTGCCTTGATTGGATGGCTGCAGTGAAAATTGAATTGTGAGGTTCTGAAATAGCTGTAGCTGTGACCACCCCCTGCTTTGCTCATGTTATAGAGCAGTTGAAAGGGAAGAAAAATATAGAATCGATGTACTGGCACAGCATGTTACTCTCCTCACACAAGAGAACTCTGTTTGACTGCTGGATAGATTTTGTATTTGCTTGCAAAGTACGTACATATTCTCTGGGGAGGAGCACTTGGAATTAAGGGCTCATACCCGTGATTTTGCATGTTTGAGCCAAATAAATACAACAAGCATACATATTATATTACATTACTATCAACCATTTTCCAAAACATACTACTGGAGTGGTGAATTTTAAACTCCCTTTTTCCTACCTTCCACACTGCCATTGGTTTAGAGATAATTCCAGTACGCTATAAAAATCAACTGTGTCGATACTTGAAATGTGCTTGAGATAAGTAATCCATCACAGAGAACCACACGCTGCTAATATATATATATATTTTTTTTTTTTTTTTTTNTTTTTTTTTTTTTTTTTTTGTCAAAGTTACTTAATTTAACCTATCTAACATGGAGCTACATGGAAGAAAATTATTTTTCCGCCAGGGAATACAGTCCCAGTAGATGACTGCTTTTACCTAGAAATTAAAAACCTATTACACTCGCACATAGGTGTTAGCACGTGAAACATTAAATTATACGGTGGTTGTATGACCTGAACATTTGATTTTGAAAGATTAGGGGATTTGGCAAAATAACACGAAAACAAAAATACAATTTCATGTTTTGGAAAATGGTTGGCAGTAATGAACATAAATGTATTGGGCTCAAACATGCAAAACTACCGATTTGGTCCTTTAAAGACAGAAGTAATGATTATGTCTTGGTAGTTATGTCATTGTGCAGAGTACAGAAGTGTTTAATTTAAACATACACAGTATAAATGTAAGTTTATCGTGCAATGTTTCAAAAATGCAGGTAATTCAAAACTCCCAACTTTCCCTTTATTATGATGTTGACTTTCATTTTATGTCATTTTGGATAAGTTTTCCAATGTCTCTTTGTGCTGGAATTCTGTCAAAACTAATAATTTATTTGATACAGTCTTACGTTAGTAAATAAGTAAACATTAATGTATGTTTTCAGAGTGGGGAAGTTGGTGGATTCTAGTTTAGACATCCAGGCCATCCAGCTGCCAGCGCTGCAGTACCAACACGAGAGACGTTCTCATGACTGGACCACAGATGATACCAGCAGCATCAGCGGCATGACGGACATCACTGACTTCACAGACAGCGGCACACTTATCTCAGAAGACTGCTCCAACATCAAGCTCAACACAGGGGTGAGACAAACTCAAAATCATCTTTGAAAGACGGGCCATAGAGGAATAATTCAACACTTTGTAAATTAATCTACTTTTGCAGTTTTTAAGGTAATGTTTTCTTGTATATCATTTGTATTTCTGCTATTTTCTACTTTTTTTCCCTCCATTAGATGAGACTGCACCTGCAACAGTTCTATGCCATGTTCTTGAAGAGGGCGCTTTACAGCTGGAGGAACTGGAAGGTGATGGTGGCTCAGTTCCTGGTTCCTTTGGTATTCACTGTTATAGCCTTGATTGTAGCACACACCTTTCCCAGTCACAAGACAGCTCCTCAGCTGAGGCTGGCACTCAGCCGCTACGGTCCAACCAGAGTACCTGTCGCTCTCCAGCCTGGGCCTGGTCACCTGGCATCTGCCCTGGCAAATGCATACAATTCCCAACTCCCCGCCCAGTTAGCCCACTATGTCAATGCCACTGGTAAGCACAGTGACAAATCAGTGACAACGAAAAATCTCTTAAATTCTACTGTTTGGCTGATTATTTAATCACTTTCTCTACCTCAGACTTCACTGATTACATCCTGACCCAGGCAGAGGAGGAAGGCGGAGCCTTTAATGAGCACTGTGTGGTGGGTGCTGCTTTCCGTGGTGGGATTCATTTTGCAGAAGCAACAGCCTACTTCAATAATGAGGGTTACCACACTCCTGCCACAGCGCTCATGATGGTGGACAATGCCCTTTTCAAACTTCTGGCAGGACCAAATGCTTCTATCCAGACTGGAAACTATCCCATGCCACGTGACCTTTCTGAGGTCGCCCAGAACCAGCTCACAGAGTGAGTGGAGGGAGATGTGGCAGTATTAGGCTAGAACATAGAACTAAATGGGCAGTGGTGCAGTGGGCAGGTGTATGAAGGTGGTTGCAAAATGAGTGAGCTAGTGAGACAGGTAGATGATGAAGACACTCTTTAAGGTAAAAGAATAAGGAGAGATGACTTAAAAATGACTCTTTGGCAAGCCACAGTTACAGTACAAATGAGTCACTTCTAAAGACTGCTAAATCATTTCTAAAGACATTTTCCGTTGAGACTTCCAAGGAAAGAGATTTTCTTTTTTTCTTGTTATGCTGCACAGTCTGTGCAGCATAACAAGAAAGAATAGATTCTCTATATGAATGTCAGAAATATGTTTTTCTGAAGTGGCCATACAGTACATCGTAATGTGTGAGAACAGAGTTTATACTCAAAAGCCATCTCTCTCTCTCTCTCTCTCTCTCTCTAACGTTCTCTCTCCTAACGTTTTCTCTCCTTCCTTTCATCTGTAGGGGTAAGACAGGCTTTGCCATTGCCATCAACCTGATGTACGGTATGGCCTCCCTGTCCAGCACCTTTGCGCTGCTGCTTGTCACAGAATCCTCTTTAAAGTCCAAACATGTGCAGCAGGTCAGCGGCGTCTACCTGTCAAACTTCTGGTTTTCTGCCCTGCTTTGGGACCTGGTCAATTTTCTGATGCCTTGTCTCCTCATGCTGGTCAGTGTGACATCTGAGTTTGTTGGATTTTCAGGATTATGATTTCATTTGATTATGATTTCATTTTTACTCTGGTCATTTTTTTTTCTCTCAGGTGGTGTTCCAGGCATTTGAAGTGAAGGCTTTTGTAGATAACAACCACTTGGTGGATGTGTTGTTGTTACTGCTGCTGTATGGCTGGGCTGTTGTGCCTCTTATGTACCTGCTCAGCTTCCTCTTCTCCACCGCTGCCACTGCCTACACTCGCCTCACTATCTTCAACATGATCTCTGGCACGGCAACGTTTCTGGCTGTCACCATCATGACTATTCCGGGTGAGAGGAGACACCTGCAGACATTTGGTGTATCTGAAAGGACTATACCAGCCATTTTGCATGTTTGAGCCTAATATATTCACTTTTCACACGCGTAACTTTACTGACAATCATTTCCCAAAGCATGCTACTGGAACAGTGAATTAAAACATTTTTTTCCTACCTTCCAGACTGCCATTTGTTTCAGTTCATTCTGGTACGCTATTAAAATTAACTTGTTGATACTTAAAATGTTCTTAGGATAGGTATATTCAGGTTTTTTTTTTCGAAGTTACTTAATTTTAGCATGAGGCGCAATAAAAAGTGTGGAGTGATCTGAAAATGCTTCCTGTTGTCAGTTCTGCACTACTGCACTTGAATGCACCACTAGGAAACTTTTCAGATCACTCCACACTTTTTATTCTGCTTAACCACTATAATTACATAACTTCGAAAAAAAACCCTGAATACACGTCTTGTTCACAATGATGGATTACCTATCCCAAAAACATTTCAAGTATCAACAAGTTGATTTNGTCTTGTTCACAATGATGGATTACCTATCCCAAAAACATTTCAAGTATCAACAAGTTGATTTTAATAGCATACTAGAATGTACTGAAACCAATGGCGGTCTGGAAGGTAGGAAAAAATTTGTTTTAATTAGGCATTCCAGTAGTATCTTTGGGAAATGATTGTCAGTAACGTTACGTGTATGAAAACTGAATATATTAGGCTAAACATGTAAAATGGCCAGTATGGTCCTTTAAAATGCACTTCCAAATTCCAAGTTATTACTTGTACAATTTAATACAGTCCATTATAATACTTAAACTAGAAAGACACATGTTCAAGACTGTACCCTCGATGACACAGTCGATTGATACTTCCTAATATGTTAGTACAGTCATAAGTATGTTGGAAGGTATATGTGAACTCTCGTATGTGTAAATGTACCTCCTACTGTATGTGTAAATATTTATATCTACTCTGTGCAACAAAAATTACAATAACATTGTTTAAAAAAAAGAAAGGCACATTAGGGTGTGTACCTCCACCAAAGCCAAATAAGCCTAGACAAAATGTATCATGTTCTAATAATAGTATACTGGCCTAAAGAGAAATGATTATAATGATAATATGACTTAATTGCTATAGTTGTCATCAGAAACAATAGGTTTTTTTTTTTTGAAAATTTATCTGGATCTGGACNTTGCTATAGTTGTCATCAGAAACAATAGGTTTTTTTTTTTTGAAAATTTATCTGGATCTGGACCAAATTGCCTGTTTGTTTTTTTTTGTTTTTTTTTGGGTTTTTTTTGAGGTTGATGTATTACTTTTGAAGAAATTTACATAAAATATCTCACAATTTTAAGAAATCATTAAAAAAAAAAGAATTCCTGGGATTCAGATGAACACCCAGACTTAATTGGTTCTTCCCTGGATGATGCCCCATCCTTCCATGCCTGTCAAAATCAGTTCATCTTCAATTTCTTTTTTGAGTATTCCTGCTAGCAAGCAAACAAACGACCACCAGATGCAAATGACATAACCTCTTTGGCATAGTTAATAAATACTACATTATGATGTTCATTTTTGTTGACAATGGTGGGGTAACATAGCCTTGTGTTGGAGGAGGTCATCCCTCATGTGGAACGACTCAGTTTTGAGCCCCCTAGTGGCCATTATGCCATTATTCTGACTACCCACTTGAGGTCTGATCCTGTTCTCCATGAGGGATGAATATATTTAAAAATATGAAAAAAATGACCTTATCATTCCTGATGATTGCCTCCTTTCTCCTTTCTTTTCCAGAGCTAAAGGTGCAGGACATGGCACGTTTACTAGATCAGATTTTCCTAATCTTCCCAAACTACTGCCTGGGCATGTCCTTCAGCCAGTTGTACCAGAACTATGAACTCATCTCCTTTTGCACCTCTAGCCCTTTGGCCCAGATAATCTGCAAGTACTACAGTAAGTAACTAACTGTAGCTTCCAAGCATGAAGAGGTTGGTGCTGTTGGCTACAAACAATAAGAGTGTTATTCACTGCTAGAATTTGCAATTTAATGTGCAACTGGCTGCAGATATAAAGATATAACTATGACATGTTATATTGTAAGAGGGAATATTATACATGCCTTGGGATGACAGTGAAGAGTTAGAATGTTAGTGACAATGATTTTATGAAGAATGTCGTATTTCATAAATATACAGCTGTCAACCCTGCATGCTTGTGTTTTCCTTGTGTTTCTCTGTCGTAGATGTCACGTACCAGACAAACTACTTCTCCATGTCAGAGCCAGGTGTGGGACGCTACGTAGTGGCCTTCTCAGCGCAGGGTGTCATCTTCATCGTTCTGCTGTTTGTCATCGAACTTCAGTGTATCCGCACTTTCCGCAGACTCCTCAACTCTCTGTGCAACAGACGCAAACGGGTAAAGAAGGGCAGAAGGGGGTAGCATGAGAGATCTGAGTGTCTCCTTGGAATAGGGCACATTGATGGCATTGCTAGAAACATACAACCACTATTAATGTGTAGCCTAGATGATTCAGTATATACAAACAACTTTGATATGTCTTTAACAGTTACCGAAATAGATCCAGAAAAATGCTACCACTTGATGTGTCTCACCTGAAAACCACTTTTTAGTCTGAGGCAGGGGAAAATGTCTCACTTTCTGTGCATGATATTTTATGTTTTGTATATTTATGCTTAAATCAGAAGACTCTGTGTGTGTGTCTTTTTGTGTGTTTGTGTTTGTGTGTGCGCATGCTTGGATGTTAGTTACCTATAATAGAGGATGCAGCACTACTTCCAGAGGACAGGGATGTGGCTGAAGAGAGGAAGCGGGTTCTGGAGTGTCAGCCGATGGTGGAGTCGATGATCGGCAGCCCCCTGATACTGCAGGAGATAAGCAAGGTATGGTACGCAGTGCAGGACTCTATTCTTTACTGTAAGAGAGTGTTCAGAAGGTGTGGTGGTGTGTTTCTGTGAGATATAACAATTTTCTCTGTTATTTCTGCTCCTCAGGTGTACAGCAGTGGAGAGAATCTCTTGGCTGTGGACAGACTGTCACTTGCTGTAGCGAAAGGAGAGTGTTTCGGCCTGTTGGGCTTCAATGGAGCAGGGAAGACCACCACCTTTAAGATGCTGACAGGGGACGAGAGTGTTACATCTGGGGATGCCTACATCGATGGATATAGCATCTTGAGAGACATCAAGAAGGTAGGAGCAGAGGAAGTGTTTTAAAAATGTGCTGTGCCATAAATGTGCAGCTTGACTGAATTTTAAGATGCAAAAATTAGAAAAGGAACATTCTGTCTCTGCATTACAGGTGCAGCAGCGCATTGGCTACTGTCCTCAGTTTGATGCCGTGTTGGACCACATGACAGGAAGAGAAACTTTGAGTATGTACGCTAGACTCAGAGGAATACCTGAAAAATATGTGTCTGGCTGTGTGGAGAACGTCCTGAGGTCACTGCTGCTGGAGCCTCATGCTGATAAACTGGTCCGCAGCTACAGGTAGATCGAGAAATCTGAGGCTTCTCTGATTTTCTGCCATATTAGCTTCAATGGACTCCTAAATATCAATGCAATGTGTCAACAGTGGAGGTAACAAGCGGAAGCTGAGTGCAGGCATGGCCCTGATTGGTGGGCCTCCGGTCATCTTCCTGGACGAACCATCCACTGGGATGGACCCTGTGGCCAGAAGGTTGTTATGGGATGCTGTAACACGGACGCGGGAGTCTGGCAAGGCAATAATCATCACTTCTCACAGGTGAGTAGCATTCAGCCTGTATAGCCTATCCACCCACATATTACTTATAAGGTTAGCAGATTTTTTTTTTTTTTTTTTTNTTTTTTTTTTTTTTTTTTTTCCATTTTCTTATTCTTCCTATCTTCCTGATACATTCCCTCATCAGTATGGAGGAGTGTGAGGCCCTGTGTACCAGACTGGCAGTGATGGTCAATGGTCAGTTCAAGTGCCTCGGGAGCCCCCAACACCTGAAGAGCAAGTTTGGCAGTGGCTACACACTATTGGCTAAAGTACACATAGAAACGGAGCTGGAGGAGAGTGACCTGCAGCTATTTAAAGAGTTCATTGAAAGCACCTTCCCAGGTCAGACATGTACAGTTCACATGTATTAACATTTAAAATGTTAACAATAACTGACTGTAAAAAGATTTGAATCAGCCCGAGTAAATACAAAGTTTGTGTTTCTGCTTCCAAAATAGCTAAAGAAAGCAACAGTCTGTTTCTCAGTGAGATGGTTATTTGCTACAACAGTGTTTTTTTAAGTGATCCTTCAGTTTAAAGGAAAAACAAAGCTTGCTTAACTGTGTGACTTTTCTCCCATCACAGGAAGTCAGCTGAAGGATGAGCACCAGGGCATGGTGCACTATCATCTCACTGACAAATCACTCACCTGGGCGCAGGTAAGAATTTCGGTTTGTTTAACAGTATTAAGAAAATGCATCTCTTCTTTTATGCTGTAGTAGACTGCCCTCTAGAGGTTAAACATTTTCCTTAAAGTGTAATGTAACCAGCTGAAAACCTTGTTTTTGCTGACGTCTATTAGTTGAAGTTCTTGCTGCAGAGTGACTTTGGTGTGTTAAAAGCCAGCTTTAAACAAACAAAGAATACACTTTTAACCAAAGGGTTAGACAGATACCATATAGGAATTTTTATTTTAATGTCAAAAAAATACCAGATTGTACCTTTAAATTGCAATTTGATACATAGCCTGAGAGAGCAGAAATGCATTCACATCTCATTGTTCATGTTTTTTTTGTTTTCCATTCCCTGTTTTTCCACCCTCGCCAAGGTGTTTGGCACTTTGGAGGCAGCCAAAGAGAAATACCGCATCGAAGACTACTGTGTGAGCCAAATCTCGCTGGAGCAGGTTTTCCTGAGCTTCGCCCAGTTCCAGCACTGCACAGAAGGTGGGAGGAAATGAATGGAGCAAGAAATCCACCATCCATTCTCCACTTTCTACAGCGTGTGAAGGAGATATGTACAAGGATTTGCCTCAGTCCTACAGCATTTGTGCTCACAGGATGCACAGGCTGGAACAGAGCACCTCCTGTGACCGTTCCATGGTGTTCATCTCAGCTCCATGTTTTTTACTGTTGCCACCACAAATACACACACACACACACACACTGGGTCAGTCTGCAAACATCAACTTCATCATCTCTGCTGCTGCATCATGTCTACTTGTCTTTGTAGGGTCAATCATGCTGTTGTTGTGAGACACAAACGGAGGGACATTGGAATTAGATCTCATGACTCTACCAGGTAAATGCATCCTGAGCTAAAGACGGTGACCCCACCTGGTCATCATGGAACTACTACTCTGCGTTGTGTGTGACAGACAGGATTTATTTGTGTTGCACTTGAGGTGTCTGTCTACAGCCATGTCCTTTTTTTTTTTTTTTTTTNTTTTTTTTTTTTTTTTTGTTATTTATGATTTTATTTTAGTACTTGATTATGTTTGTAGTTGAGATTATCAGTTATCACGGGTGAATGAACCACTCCATTCATACATTCTTGAAAATAGTTGCACACCTTTGCGCCTTATCTATGTAAAGAGGGGTTTTTTTTCTTTATAATGCCTGACTGTCCTTAAAAGCCTCTAAATGTTGTTGCCAGATATAAATAATGTGATGTGTTCACGGTACTAAAACCACTCACTCATTTAAAGACTGTTTTGGGCACATCAATGAATGCATGCATAAATGAATGTAAGAAGTGCATGATATTGGAGAGCAGAGGATGGCTTTCAAACAGAAGTCTGTCCTTACCAGTGATTTATCCTCAGTATATATTAAGTCCAGGAAGAATTTCACTGCATCTCATTGTTCAGCTGTTATGACTCAATTATTTTTTTGTACCTCATTTATTTTTGCTACCATTAAGTAAAAAGATAAGTGTGTTGTCACATAGATATCCAGCTGCTGCAGTTTAGATAGAACTTAGAGAGATGTTTGGCTCTCCATGCTGATGCTGCAGTAAAATGGGTTGACTTGACTTTAAATCAACTTTTATTACAATGCAAATATTTGATTTTGACCAGGAACAGCAACATTACAATGACTTTCAAGGTGTGTTTGCACACCAATTATTTTTGGTTTCCTGCAGCTATACATTTCACTTGGTACATCTATGTGTTTGGATTTGTGAGGTAGAGAAAGAACAAAAAAAAATATATATATATATACATATATATATATATATATATATATATATTATATATAATATATACAGACAATAATGACACTGTAATTGTCCTTTAAACCTGAAGATTACTGTGCAGTGGACAAAGTGTACTGTCTGTCATTTTTAATGTTGAGTTGCTCCTTCAGGAAATGCCATGACCCCCCAGTAAAAAAAGACTCAGCAATGACAAGCATAATAATGCTCGAATAAGTCTTCTGCATACAAATAGAGGCCTTGTTCTGGGGAAGAATGCTCAGCACACTCTGTTGCTTGTGTAATTGATGTGCTGCTGTTAACCTGAGCTCAGAATGTGCCCAGTGTCGTTATCGCATTCCCAGCACCTTGTTTGTATTTAAAGAACGGAGGATTTATGTGTCCTATAGGTATGCTTGATGCTTTGTAACACAAGTCTCCAACTTTTTTTTATCCATTTCCAACCAAAACCATTAACACACATCCACTCATTCCAGTGTGCATCTGACATTCCTGCACCGAAAAAAATCACTCTGCATAAACAAATGTGAGATGAATGTATTTATTATTTTACACAAAAACAAAAAGCACTCAAATAAATTATTCAACTTTATTAACAGCTTGATATAATTTACAATGCATTCTTTTTTAGTTGACAAAATATTCAAAGCCACCAAAGGTTGGAGAAGAGAAGAGGCTGACATTCCAGGAAAACACTGATATGGGTCTTTAAAGATATAACTCCTTAATATTTTGACCTTTGTATTTGCACAGTTCATTTCTCACATGTATGACTTGAATCAAAGGAAATGTTAGTTCATTGTTTGAGAAAAATGCAACAGTTTACACTGTTCATAATGAAAGATTGAATATGCTGAAATGCAGTGTATCATTATTTAAAAAGGGAATTTACTGCATTGTAATTGTGTCCTGTACTGTAACATGGAACTGACCTTGTCAACTGTATATGTATCGCTATTATTTTTAAATTAAATAATGCTCTATGCAAAATAATGTCTGTTCTGTTTTTTGTAGTTATTCACAGCATTTGTGAGACTTTTTTCATCTTATTTTTAAAATTTTGATTAGGTTTTTTGATTAGATTTTGATTTATTTCAGGCATGATGTATTTCAGGCAATAGGCATTCCATGAAATCTTTTATTATTTTTTTAAACAAAAAATAATAGAAAAGAACACACACACACACAGAAAATATTTACTTTATCTTATCTTTCTAGTAAAGCTGAGCAGACTGTTTGTCTTTTCTGGAGGCAAGTCGCCACCTGCAGAGGCAACTCGCCTCCAGAAGAGACAGAAACATGAGGCAACTTGAGCCACTTTCTGATAACTACAGATATTTGCACAACAGAGTCCCACATGTACAGTGTATAATTCCTGCTAACATAGCATAGTTACGTAAATGGATGCCCAGTGATTACATTTATTTAATTATTCAGCCTCTCAGTATTTTTAATATCCAAGTATTTTGTCAAATCACATTTGTATATTATTTTTTTAAATTATAAAGCAATTAATGGAAAATTAATTTGAATTTAACCAGAATGTCTATAGATGGGCTGAGCAATCTGATTGCGCCCCCCCCCCCNCCCGGCCTGCCCACAACGACGGCACTGCTATCAATGGTTGTGTCTTTGAACTAGTTCTACACCCACCATTCTCACCTGATTTGAACTAAAACAATACTGCAGTACTATGCGCTCTGCAGGCATTGGTTTTGAATAGATGAGCCAGTAAATCCGGTTTATGGCTTCACCTGAAATGCCCTGTTTGTTTGAAGATCAACTTTTTAATCCTGCCTGGTAAAAACTCACCAAGAATAACTGGTACTGAATAAATAGATACCCTACAACACCCTGTTTGAGATGAGTTTTTACCAATTCCTTTTTATAATAGTATATATATATATTATATATATATATATATATATATATATATATATATAATAATTCCTACTTTTTAAAAACTGTCTCATTTTTTACAGCATATGTAGAAGCGTTAAATAATTATGATTAAACTAGTTTTGATACACATTTGACTATTGCACTCACATCCACTGCCTCAATATGAAACACTAACATACAGCAACTTATTAGAATTCCCATTCCCTTACATTTTTAAACGCGTGGTTGATTTTCCCAGCTTTCAAAGAAATATGGATCTGTATTTATGGTTTACTTTGGGCCCAGTAAAGTGGTTGTCCTGGCAGGACAAGAAAGTCAAGCAGGCTTTAGTCAGCCTTGCAGAAGAGTTTGGGGATCGAAGTATCTTCCCAAGTTTTCATGACATGAATCTAAGGAAATGGTCTGACTTTCCCTAACTAATACTATTAGTACAACAATAAATAATAGCAGTGACCAATAAAAAAAAAGCAAAATTCATTTTGTCATCTGTTTCATATCATGTTGCTTGCAGCATTTTGTTTCAATTTGATCTTGTCATTTCTAGCTTATATTTAGTGGTAGAATCACTTCTATGGTTGTGTGCAGCTTCTTTTGAATTTGCCTGTGCCTTTTTAACAGGAATTCTGTTTGCCAACGGAGATTCATGGAAAGAGATGAGAAGTTTTGCAATATTGACCCTGAAAAACTTTGGGATGAACAAAAGAGGAGCTGAGGATAAAATCATAGAGGAATGTCACCATCTGATTAAAGTGTTTGAAAAACATGAAGGTATGGAGATCATGTCTATCATATAATCTCACCTGAAATGCCCTGTTAGTTTGAAGATCAACTTTATGAATAAATATTGAATAAATATTTGTAATTTCCATTCACATTCCTTGAGCACTGTCTTGATATTTTGTTTCTCACACTTAATAATTTTAAACAAAACCACAGCATGCAATGTGAAAGAGTATCAAAAATGTGTGTGTTTGTGTATGTGGTACATACAGGTAAGTGAGAAGACTATGCGTGTGTGCGTGTGAGAAATGCATGAAAGAATGATGAGACATTGTATCAACATAAGACATGGTGGTGTCAGTTTGGAGAAATGATAAAATAAGGTTGTACAAAGCAGTACAAACCGGTTCTAATCAAAGATTAATTACAGAGTGAGTAAAAGGCTACAAAAAGGTGCAAAGCAGTAATTTTCCATTTCATCCATCTTGCCTAAAATCCCCAGAAGAATTCTAATCTAGCTGTTTTAATATCTAAAGCTCCATAGGGTCTTCTCGTCTTATGTGAAAATTCCCGCTTCTGCAAGGGAAGATCAGAAGGACATTTGTCCTCATGGTAAAACATAACCGACGAAGGTGGTTATAATAGGTGTGAAATGTGTCAATTTTAAGTATGTCTGACACAGCTGTTTGGCTGATGACACTACTCAGTTTTTGTATGCCCCCTCCAATGAAAGGAACGTATTGATATAATAACAAGATGCTTTGATAAAAATATGTTTGTAATTAGTTACTCTGGACCTACAGGCTCTTTATCAGCTCACAACCCTAACAAAAAAGAACAGCCAGCAGGAAACTTATGTCTTCTGGATTTTTATTACATGAGACTATATATAAGTAACTATATGTCTAAAATTTGGTGATTGGCTAGTTTGATGTGCAATCAAGCTGTATGCTTAAGGATCAGTGGAAACCAATGTGAATCATCTTTTCTGTGAAACAAATGCACATTATCCAGAGTAGCCAGCTGATGATCATTTGTTATTTATTAAACTGAGGAACTCAGAGGGAGGAGGAGGCACCAATAAGGCAGGTCAGGTGGAAAATTAACCTGAAATCTTGTTTGTCTGCAGTATGTGTGACTTCTACATGTTTAGGATGCAAAACTACAACTTTTTAAAATGGACTAATTTCTGTTTTTAAAAAATGATCTACGACTGCAGAAAAATGAAACGTAATCTGTCAGTTTGTCAAGCAAACATCCATCCATCCATTTTCTAAACCTGTTTGTCCTGTTGAGGGTCAAGGGGGGGCTGGAGCCTGTCTCAGCTCAAGAGGCGGGGNTTTAGAGTTCCCAATTCACCTGACATGCATGTCTTTGGAGGAAGCCGGAGTACCCGGAGGGAACCCATGCGGACACGGGGAGAACATGCAAACTCCACATAGAAAGGCCCTGCCCCGGTCGGAAATCAAACCCAGGACCTTCTTGCTGTGAGGCAACAGCGCTAACCACTGCCCCACCGTGCCACTTCAAGCAAGCATTACATTTTTTAATTTCAGAGGATTCATAGGATTTTTAATTGTGATGAGCCTTGGAACAGTTGAAATAAGGGAATTGTCCAAATTACAAAGGTTCCATTGGACATGTTTTGACAAGCTCAGAAGTGGGTGTGGTGGTAATTTTGTGGGGGAAGAATTTTTGTAGTCAGGTGTATAGTACACTGTGCCAACCTTCACAAAGCACAGCTGTGAGTCTGTCAGAGTAATCTCTGTGTGGCAGAGGAGTCAGGGATAATCACCTCTTGGAAACTGTGCGGGATCATGTTGGAGGATATTGTCTTGTCACTTACTTCAGTGTCTCTTTTGGGGATTGTTGTCTATCTTTTCTTCTCCAGCTTTGGCTCTCAAGAAAAGAGGAAGGAGCCTCCAGGACCAAGACCTCTTCCCCTACTTGGTAACTTGCTTCAGCTGGACCTCAAAAAAATCCACAACAGCCTGTTTGATGTAAGAAATCAACCGAAACTCATTCTATCCACTGAGATTTTATTGGATTTAAATAGTTGTATTTAGCATACATGTTTTCAAAATGTGTATGCTCAAAAAGGAAATTATAATTAATATTAGCATTGTTTGGAAAATATTGTTTTAATTCTTATCTTGAGATATCTAACTTTAACCTTCATGAATCTCTTTAGCTTTCCAAAAGATATGGATCAGTGTTTACGGTCTACTTTGGTCCTCTAAGGGTGGTGGTCCTGGCAGGACACAGGACAGTCAAACAGGCTCTGGTCAACCATGCTGAAGAGTTTGGAGACAGAGACATTACTCCCATATTCTATGACTTCAACAAAGGACATGGTAAAGACCTGTTTAAATATTAGTATTTTGTTGTTGTTGTATTTACCTTATCCGAACAAGAACAACAATTTTGTGTCCAGGTATCATTTTTTCCAATGGGGACTCCTGGAAAGAAATGAGACGTTTTACTATAACTACACTGAGAGACTTTGGGATGGGCAAGCGACTTAGTGAAGGGAAAATCACTGAGGAATGTCATTGCCTGATTGAAGAATTTGAACGACATGAAGGTTACATAAACTTTGTTACTACAATACAAGGTTTCAAATAAGAATTTTGGAATAATTCACACTACTGAATTGTACTTTCTCTTCACAGGTAAAGCCTTCAGTAATATCAAGACAGTGCATTATGCAGCTTCCAACATTATTTCAGCTCTTATGTTTGGAAAGAGATTTGATTACAACGATCTGGTCTTTCAAACCATAGTAGACAAAGACAATGAGACAATTCGTCTGGCAGGATCTATTGCAATCCAGGTACTACAGATTATGTAAATTGTATTATTGTTGCTCAACCTATCAGTTTCTCAAATATTAATCATATTATGATGTTTAGCAACCAAACCAAAGATCTGAAAAGTAGCTATCATCTGTAAGAACCACTTTATTTCAATGAATGAATGTTTTTACACAGTTGCATGACACTTTGGTTCAAGAGCTCAGGACCATTGATTGTTAAATTGTTCTGTTTAGCATAATTTATTGTCTCTCAGCTTTACACTGTTTCCTCTTCTTTAAAGCCTGTCTTTAATTATAATAATTAAATGGATTTCATGAATGTAATTCATTTGGGATGATATTGTTCAAGACTGATTGACTTTATCAGTCTATCTCATGCAAAGAACTTATGGCTCTCAGAATTTCAATCTTAAATTGTATTAACAGCTCAAATAATGAGCTTGTTTACATTGTACTACATTACAGGTGTACAATATGTTTCCTTGGCTTGGTCCATGGTTGAAAAGCTGGAGGGTTGCAATGCAAAATATTGAAGACAGCCGGGAAGTTCTAAAAAGATTAATACAAAGTCTGAAAGAAACGCTGAATCCAGAGCTGTGCCAATGCTTTGTTGATTCATTCCTGAGCCGCAAGCAAAGTCTGGAGGTGAGCGGGAATCAATTCACTCCTGTAGTGGTGATAGAAATAACACAATCTTAGCTGCAGTGCAATCCCTCTCATCATTAGGAGTCTGGAATCATGGATTCACACTACCACGATGACAACCTGATCAACACTGTGCACAATCTGTTGGGAGCTGGAACTGATACCACGGGACATACAATTGCATGGGCTTTACTGCTCATGGCAAAATACCCTGATATTCAAGGTTCAAACAACAAACATCAGCATATTGGTCTCTGATGAATTTCTGGCTACTGTACAGTATTGCTAAATGTCAGCAACAAAGTTAAAATATTGTCACATCAGATTATCAGATTTAATGACATTTTTTCTGTGTCTCCAGAAAAGGTCCAGGAGGAGCTGGACAGGGTGATTGGTAGTCGTCAAGTTCAGGTAGAGGACAGGAAGAACCTGCCC
>VXCM01006795.1:0-35773 GCA_014773175.1 Lucifuga dentata | reverse complement strand
TTGGAGGAGAGAGATCTCCAAGTTAAAGGAATTACGAAGAAAGAGAATTACCATTCCATCCTTCAAAGACACGATTCCATCTGGTTTACCAATTATTAGTCAAAATTTCATTTTAATTTTCATCCAAAACATTCAGCAAAATGATGTCAAAATTAATTTCAAAAGAGAAGCAAAAGCTTTTGAGAATTATAACTTGGCCAGAGGGGGTTACTTTGACCAAACAAAGTCTGAGCCTGAAATGACTTCAAAGCCATGGATAACTAATTAGTTACACTACTGTAGTGTCCATTGAAAATGTCCATGTTCTGGACTTCATGGTGTGTGCTGCAGCCTGCCATAATTTAGTTCTGCATGTCCTCCTGAGCTAGCTTTGTTTGCTGCACAGGGTCAGGTTGAGACTGTGGCATTGGACTGGAGTGTATCCTGCCACACGGACTAGTTTTTACCAGCACAGCTCAATTTGAGAACACCATCCAAACAACTTCACACGTGACGCTGCACGTCCTCGGGTTCTGAGCAATAAACCTGCTGAATATCAGCTTCATACAGTGCCGGGTTCTAGAGATGTTGGTGCCACAGACAGAGATTTCTGATTTAGTTACATTTATTTTATGTATTTTTGTCATTTCCTGTGCAATAAATTGTAAAACAACATATTGATGATGTTTTTTTTTTTTTTTTNTTTTTTTTTTTTTTTTTGTTGGTTTGTTTTTAATTGGAGGTGGTCTCAAACTGTAGTTTTCTGCAGACTGAGAAGCTTTTGTGATGTGTACCTTGCAGTCATATCCACCAGCTAGTGGATGACCAAGTAAGAGATCTTAGCCGTGTGAATGAAACTGGAGCCGTGAGGTGTGTAATGGTGCCAAACTAACACCAAACACACTAACTAACACACGGACATGATGGCCGGCAGTTGGAAGAGAGAGAAGCTTTTATAATGTCTTTATAACGTCTGAGGCTCAGGACGGCCAGGTGAGTCAGCCAACAAGTATCTACCTGAACCAAATACGACAGCCCACCAGGTTATCATGGGAGGGAAGTCAAAATTTTCAAAAGAAATTACAGCATTTCCTACATGAAGGCCCAGTGAATGAGAAGATTTTTTTTTTATTTTTTTTATCATACTTAACACTTTCAAATCACGCACATGTAAAAGACAAGCACAGCTGAGTTCATACAGGGGAAAAAAGTCCAGCATACACGGCTATGATGGAAAAGCTGCAAAGCGTATCACACTGACGCTTTTCACCATACACACACTTCCTCACTATATGACTATATGAATATTCTTCTTGCCTGCAGCAAATGGAAGTGTGATGGGTAAAGGATGAAAAGAATGAAGGAAGGGAAGAAGCCTTAAAGGATCATACGGTGATTGTGCATGTTTGAGCCCTAGATATATATATATATATATATATATATATATATAAACCCATGTACATATTACATTACTGACAAAAACATACGACTTTAGCGGTAGATTTCAGAATGTTTTTCCTACCTTCCAAACTGTCACTGGTTTCAGTTAATTCCAGTACGACATAAAAATCAACTTATAGAGACTTGAAACACGCTTGAGATAAATAATCCATCACAACAAACAACATGTCTTCATTTTTTTGTCTAAGTAACTTAATTTAACCAATCCAATGTGAAGACGATGTGTCAGACGATGCATGGAAGACGATGTATGTCTCCGCTTGGAAATATAGTCCCAGGAGAAGATGACTGACTTTTACCAAAAAATTAAAACAACCATGTCTTCTACAACTGTGCATAAGTGTTAGCAGGCAAAACGCTGAATTTTAAAGGACCATACCATCATTTTGCATGTTTGAGCCTAATATATTCAGTTTTCACACACATTACGTTACTGACAATCATTTCCCAAAGCATACTACTGGAACGGTGAATTAAAAATGTTTTTCCTACCTTCCAGACCTCCATTGGTTTCAGTTCATTCTGCTATTAAAATCAACTTGTTGATACTGTAAACGTTGTTGGGATAGGTAATCCATCATCACCAAAAAGACGTGTATTCAGGGTTTATTTTTTAGATGTTATGTAATTTTAGTGTTTAAGCTCAATAAAAAGCGTGGAGTGAATGTATGCCTCCACCGGGGAATATAGTCCCAAAAGAAGACCTGTGTTTATGGAAAAATTTAAAGGACTGTGACTTCATAAGGCTGTGTAACTATTAGCAGGAGAAACATGGATTTTTAAGGTGGGTGTATCACTTGAATATTTAATTTTGAAAGATTAAGAGATTTTGCAAAACATCAGTAAAGCTGAAATACGGTTTTATCTTTTGGGAAATGATTGTGTGATGACTCGTTTGGACTCTGTCTAATCATTTCCTGTTTTATTTTGTTAACTGGTTCTCCTTGTTGTTCTGTTAGTTTTACTTCCTGTCCTTGTTCTAGTTTCCCGCCAGTTTTCAGCATCACCTGAGTCCAATCTGCTAATCACTCACCTCTCTACTTATACTACCTACAGTTCCTTTGTTCTCTGCCAGATTGTCTTGTTCTCTGTGTAGTCAAGCTTTCCAGTGTTTTCTCTTGAGATTTCTTGTGTATGACCTTTGCCTGTTTTGACTTGGATTAAACCTGATTCTCTTTTGGATTACTTGGACTGTTTCCTGGATTTTGCCTTTTGTCTGCCCCTTATCTGCTCTGTCTGCCTTACTGACTGCCCACCTGTGTATGACCAGTGAAGCCGTCATTAAACTGTGGATTTTTGAACTGTACTCTGACTGTTTTTCGAATCCTGCATTTGAGTCATTTTCTGGTCTAGGCCGTCACAGATTGTCAGTAACATAACATGTATGAAAACTGAATTAGGCTCAAAATGGGTGGTATGGTCCTGTAAGGTGATTTTTTTTTTTTTTTTNAATAATTGCTACTAGTTTTACATTTAGGAAACTGGTTGTCAGTAACGTAACATGTATGTCGGTTGTACTGAGTTCAAAATGCACGATCGCCTGTATGGTCCTTTCAATGGGAAAGGAAAGGGGCTGAGTGTGGGAGGTGAGAGTGGAAATGGAGCACTATGGATAATCAGTGGCCTTCCGCTGAGGCTGTTAACCACACGACAACAGGCAGCCAATTACAGAGGAACCACGCCGTTAGCACCATAGCTGCAGCCATGCTTGAGGTGGGGGGGCCAATATAACTTTGTCTGCAGCTTTGGGCCAATCTCGCTCTCATGAATGATTCATCAGTCTTCTCCAATCATTTCCATTTCAATTCATCTTCAGCGGCACTCGGAGCCAAAAATATCCCAATATTATTTTACTTCATTTTCCAAAACATCGTGTGGCGGCTGTGATGTTTTCAGTGATACTTCCTGTCACTTCCATCAATCTTCCCTTTAACCAGACGTCCGCATGGCGCCGCAGACTCAGACTTCCTGCCGCTTTAAATGCTGCACTACAAAGCATCAGGCTTTGAAAATTATATTATATTGAAAATTATATTACACATTATTAATTACCTGCTTGTAAATGCAATGAGAGATTAGTCCAGCAGAAGGTAATGCGATTACTTTCACATGCTGTTATAATTATAATAACTTAGTAAAGTAACGCCACAAGCTTCAGCTGTAAGTGGAACATGACTTCAGATAACTTTTGGAACATGAAAAACATTTTAGATGTAGAACTTGTAAACCTGAATAACATTTCTGTTGGAATATTTCTGTTGTAAATGTAATTTAAAGGAGCATACTGATGATTTAGCATGTTTGAGCCCGATAAATACAACCTGCATACAGGTTACAGTACTATTTTCCAAAACATGCTAGTACATTTACGCGGCTATATTTTAGATTTGTTTTTCCTGCCCTCCAGACTGACACTGCTTTCAGCTCATTCCACTACACTATAAAAATAAAGTTGTAGAGACTTGAAACATGTTTGAGATAAATAATCCATCATGGCAAATCAAACATCATTTTTTTTTTTGTCGAGGTTACTTATTTTAAGAGTTCCAAACATCAGGACAGCAGCTCTGGCTGTCACCATGACGCTCTGCTCTGTCTTACCTGTAGGATTAACTACAAAATGGCGGCAGCATAACGTCATAAACTTTGGATGCCTCAGCTTAAAAATACCAATAGTCAGCGAACAATAGAATCCTTCTAATTCCATCCATGTTTACATTTTACATCACAGTTTTTGCACCAATGTCACCAGAGAAAAAAATTGAATGTGCATGTAAACATGCTGATTGACTCAACAAGATTGCTTCTAAAGCCGAAATAAAAAACACAGTTACGCTATTTAATTCCAAGATATTAAAACTAGAACAGTACATTTCCTCAAGGGGTGTCAGCATGTCTGCACTCCCCGTGCACTTTCAATGGGAAAAATCATGTCGTTTCTTTTCAAAAATCAATGTTATAGCACCCCCATCAGGTCAAATGATGACTCATTTTTCGCACACGTCTACTGTACGTGTCCACCAAGTTTGATAACAGTAGACTAATTTGTTTATGAGATATAGCAGGTTTTGTTGAAGGAGCCACACCCACTCAGCTTTGGCAGCCAATTGTAGCAAAACGAGAAGAAATATTAAACATCAAATGGAACTTTTATTTGGGTTGGTCCAGAGATTACACATGCCAAATTTTCTATCAACTGAGCTAAAAATGTAGGAGTAGGTACGAAAAAAATGTTTCACAAAAAAATTAAAAATGGTGGAAATTTTACTCTGGTCGAAATGGGCGTGGTTTATATGGATGGATGCATCTCAATCCAAGAAATCCAGGGAAAAAAAGAATTTTGAAGTAGGACACATGGTTCAAATGTTATAAGCTAAAATGTGAAAGTAGTTCTTACAGTGCCACCATCAGGTCAATATGTGTAATTTTATTTTTTGCAGAGGGTTTTGTAGAGGGTGACACTATGAATCTACCTGTAAAGTTTTGTTGCTGTAGCTCTTATAGTTTCTGAGATAAAAAATACTTGAAATAGCTCTCCATTCATTCTCTATGGAAAAAATTGTCCAGTTTTTCGTGATTTTTATGAAAAGTCTGATCAGTAACAAAAAGTCATAGCCATGGTCTCTGTTTTGGGCCTCATATTGATACGTGACATGGGCCCAATCATGTGGGACTAGTTATGCTCCAAACTTTCAGGAAGTTTGCAAAACAGCATAACAACATGTGTGCTGCCTTTGGCAAGTACGCATAATGAGGCTAATCTATCTGACATATTACTCTGATGACCATGTAAGGACATTTTACTGTATTTGAAGACATAAATTTGAGCACTCTGCTAGTTTTTTCAAAGTTTAAAACTGGATTATTTTTGAGTAAATAAATGAATTCTGTGCATTCAGTGGCTGAATGTATAGAAGATGATGCCAAGCAGGATAAAACTGTCATTAGCAAACTATGAAATGTTGATGATTCAAACAAACACACGAATATCATTTATAAAGACAGTAAACATTTCTGGTCCCAGAACTGATCCTTGGCGAACATCTTTAGCTACATGTAATAAATCAAACTGGACATTGTCTTGTGTTTTTAATCAACTTTAAATAGTTCTTTGTTCTGATTCTTTTCTTGTGTAAAGCACTTTGTAATTTTGTTTAGAAAAGTGCTACAGAAAGATCTTAGAAATTGTCTACAAAAGACACATTAAGAGTATTCTAACTTTTCATCTCCCTGGTACGGTCACTAAGCTGTCAACTAAACTCTGCAGAACTGTCCTATTAGCAGTAAAATAGTGAGTAGACCGCAGGTGTCCATGGCTGGCCTCTATACCAACAGCATGATGAATAAAGCAGGAACATCCTGACAGACAGCTCCCATCCTCTATTCAATCAGTCTGAAGTCTTGGAATCTGGGAGGCGCTTTGAGTAACACTGGCAGCCAAAAAGGTTTTTAAAAGATCTTTTAATCCAACTGCCATAAATACCCTGAACTCTGCAAATTGGCTCTATAGTTATACTTTTACTGTCGTTGCTCTGCCGTGCTTCTTGCTTACTTGCTCCATAGTTTGGTACTTGCAATTTTATTTTTTTTCTGTCATATGGGTTTTATCTATCTATGAAGTATGCTTGTTCTGATTGTTAATGGTCTGGTCTGGTCTGGTCTGCAGTAAATAAAGTTATTATTGTGAACCATACTGCAGATCCTGAGTTCCTGATGAGCTGCTAACAGAAATAAAGAGAGAAAGTTTATGTGAGAGAAGAAAGTTACAAACCAAAACCTTACAGTTTGTTACCCAGAGCTGATGAAACATCGTTTAGGACAGAGAGGAAATCTGCACCGTGATCCAGACCGACGAGGGCAAAACATGGAGAACGTAATGAGGTGATCTGAGTATGAAACAGTGATTCAGGATTTAGCTTTAGCTTAACAACGCAGCTTAGAGATTTACATCAGTTTTATCATGGCGGTTTGTTTATGAGGGAGAGACATATACAGGGCTATGTATAAGCTGTGCACATACACGTTGTGATGGGGATTTCATATGTTTCATGCATAGGTGTCTCTTCTCATGGCCTGTGCACCCGGTGTGCATCGGTCAAGCCTCGGGTCAACATAAGGTATTGTGGTGTTCTGGTCAGGCCTTGGGTCAAACATGAAGTAATGTTGCCTCGGGGTGACCTTCCCCAGGGACTGGCATAGCATAAAAATTATGACTGGTGTCCCTGCAGTGTCTCCACACTTCATATGCTTGATATGCTTGTTTAGACTATGCCATAGGGGACCTCGTTTAGACTAAGCTTTTAATGACCTTAGAACATTCCTGTGAATCTTCACCCTCCCTCACCAAGTGTTGAATGCATCTTGAGACAATGTGTCTTGAAACGTATAAGTATTGTGTACAACTCACCATCGGCACACATTTGGGTGTAGAGACAGGTGATCTCTGTGTTCATTTGTGTCCTCCTTGCAAGAAGTAAGACTTATAATAAATTCACTCAGAAAAGACTATATCTATCTCATCGATTTAGTCTGCAAAGTACTCTTATAGTTCAGAATTTCCATCACAATGTGCACAAGCTCACCACCTTAAACTGGGTCATAACTGGGACCATTTGAGATCAAATAGAACAGTATTGATGAATGATCAGGAATCTTTTGTCTTGCCTTTGTTCCAAGGATTTTATTATTTGATAATAAACTGATTTTATATTCTTTCATTCTATTGCTTTATGTTGGTCATTTGTATAAGTATTTATATTGTCTTTTATATTATATTGTAAGCTATTTATTTAGTTTTATTGTTTTATGTTGTATAAGTATTTCTGTTCCCTCTTATGTATTTTAATATTGTATTATACTGAAGGATTTCTGCAAAAACCCATCTAGGGACAAGTTTTGTAAATTAGCTTTGGCTATGTATGCTATATATTATTATTTTATTCTGTGAAAATTCTATGCTCATGTATCATGTACTTATCCCTAATTAATAAACATGTGTGGTGGGCTCTGCTGTAAATGCTTATTTACTGTACGTAACAAGAGGCCGAGAGAGAGAGAGAGAGAGAGAGAGAGAGAGAGAGCGATCCTGCACAGCCTGTCTCTCCTGGGTTACATTATGATTCGCTCTAAAACGTCACGGGATCTGAGCGTGTGACAGCGTTCCATGTTTGCACAGAGGCACTTTGCTGAAAACGCTTTGCCAACCATTAAGATTCAGCTTCTCACACACACACACACACACACACACACACACACACACAGCCTGAGCTTCTGACTTGATCACATGATCTCACTGGTGCACAGACACACTCACACTGTGCAAATCCACAGAAGCTTAGATGTCCAGACTGTCATGAAGCTTCTCTGAGGTTTCAAAATTGGTTTCTGATTTTATTTTTGGTAGAAAACAATGATAAGGAAAAGCGTCTCTGCATAAAACATGACGTGCTCTGGATCTTTTTCCATGCATGTTAATATTTTCCTTCTCTCATTCTGAAGCGCAGCATGTGCAGAGCAGAGCAACGACAGAAACATGCGGTCTAGTTTCTTCCCTTTTAAAGACTAAAACATCAACTTCTTCACTGAAAATCAACATCTGAGTGATATTAATCTACTTCTAACATAAAGAATCTTCTGTTCCAGCTCTTTTACAGACGTCAGATTTCTGGCTTCTTGCAAACATCAATTCCATGTTTGTTTCTGAATAAAAGTTTGTGTTGTCGAAGTGGAATGGAGTGTTGTTTTCTGTGAACGCCTCGGCTGAGTGGATTTCTGACAGCGAGCGTAACACGTGTTCATCTGAACCTGTTAGCTAAGATTGATGTGTTAGCACCTTAACAGCATCTGTTTGATTTGATCATAAACGTGCAGTTTATTTAACGTTAATGATGCGTACGGCTGATGAGGACCATCTTCAGAACAGAAATAAACCGTTTCAAAATCACATCTCAAATAAACCGCATCGAGCCAGGATCAAAGCCGAGACCAACTGAACCGTCAGACCAAGTTAGCATGAAAATGTCGTTAGCATCTGTTTTTTTAATGCATCTGTGTAATTAATTTATGCTGTTTACTCATGTTTCCACAGCCATACTTGTTAACAAAATATCATTCATGACTCTTGTTTACATGTTTGTTTAATATAATAATTTTGTATAATCAATTAAAGAATTATCTATTTAATCATGTTACTGTTTGCTGTGAGTATGGCTGAGTGTCGACCCACTGATGACTAAAGTTTTATGTAACATGACGTTCAGCGGAGCGTCAGCAGGAGAGGAAACAGACGACAGGCTGTTGTGAGGATCTGCAGGAATAAAAACCACCTGCAGGGTTTTTATTTTTACTCACAGAACGTTCAAACAAAGAGAAGTTCAGCTGACTGAACGCAGCGTTCTGCTCTGTACCTACACAGCCTGCTGGAGGAGCACCACACAGTTATGTTGTTATGTGGTTATGTTGCTACATGGTTATATTGTTACATGGTTGTGTTGTTACATGGTTATGTTGTTACGTGGTTATGTTGTTACATGATTATGTTGTCACATGGTTATGTTATGTGGTTATGTTGTTACGTGGTTATGTTGCTACATGTGGTTATGTGGTTATGCTGCTACATGGTTATGTTGTTATGTTGTTACATGGTTATGTTGCTACGTGGTTATGTTGTTATATGGTTATATTGTTACGTGGTTGTCTTGCTGCATGGTTAGGTTGTTACATGGTTATGTGTTATGTGGTTATGTTGTTATGTGGTTATATTGTTATGTGGTTATGTTGTTACGTGGCTGTGTTGTTACGTGGTTATGTTGTTACGTGGTTATGTCGTTACGTGGTTATGTTGTTACATGGTTATGTTGTCACGTGGTTATGTTATGTGGTTATGTTGTTATGTGATTATGTTGCTACATGTGGTTATGTGGTTATGCTGCTACATGTTGTTACATGGTTATGTTGCTACATGGTTATGTTGTTATATGGTTATGTTATTACGTGGTTATCTCTGCATGGTTATGTTGTTACATGGTTATGTGTTATGTGGTTACATTGTTACGTGGTTATGTTGTTGCGTGGTTATGTTGTTACATTGTTATGTTGTTAAGTTGTTACGTGGTTATGTTGTTACATGGTTATGTTGTTATGTGGTTATGTTGTTACATGGTTATGTTGTTATGTGGTTATGTTGCTACATGGTTATGTGTTATATGGTTATGCTGTTATGTGACTATGTTATTGCATGGTTATGTTGTTATGTGATTATGTTGTTATGTGGTTACATGGTTGTGTTGTTACGTGGTTATGTGGTTACATGCTTATGTTGTTACGTGGTTACGCAGCAGCTGGCCTGCCTGATGTTGCTGCTTGTTAGCTGTCTTTACAGAACCATGTCTCTGCCTTTATGTCAGTAATTATCATTTGGTTCCCGTCGCTTTGATCTTAACTAATATAATCCACATTTTTTTAAGCTGCTGTTGACTTTCAGTTTCCTCTCTCCATTTCAGGACTTGTGATGAATAATTTACCTGAGAGGATTTTTCTCTCCTATCCTCAGACTGCACAGTAAGGCTGGAATGAGTGGGGGAGTGGGTGGGAGAGTGAGTGGGTACCATATGAACAGCTCATCATATCTCTTGGTGGTAGCATCTACATCTGTGCAGCCATATGGCTCTGTTAGCCAGCCTGGACTCCACTTTCCACTGAGTCAGTGATATGAATATTCCAAATGTAAGGGGTGGGGCACTACACTGAGCCAAAGAGACAGTAGTTCAACATTGTGTGTTATCAGGTCAACTACTCACCCTCAGGCTATATTTAGGGCGAATTAATCAGGCATGTAGAAGGACGTGCAGCACGACCAAACATGAGATGAGAACGATGCTACAGCTGCAGAATAGTCCTTTAGGTACTAAATGCATCGATGTGATGCTTACAGACTGTGGGTGGGATTCATACAACACAGTGACAGACTTAATATGTTGATAAATATACTTATGTAACCACATTTCCTCATTCATAAATGTCTGTTACTGGCATCTTTTCATGTTTGCCTTGAAAGAGGCGTTACTACAGTATTTCCTTATTTAAATGACAGGAAGTGATTCATAAAACACACTGACACTAAAATGAAGAACGAGTTTCAGTCTGATGGTAAATTTCATCACATGAAATCTGATGATGTTTAAACTGTATTTGTCTCATGTCTGTTAGTGATCAATAAAATTCTTGCAGTACTGAACCTCTTCCTCAAGCCTCATTTACTACACTCTCTCTCTCTCTCACACACACACACACACACACACACCTCACATGCACTGTTGTGTGAATATGAGTTATATTTGTGTCTGTCCCTTAAAATATGCAGCGCTAAAGTCTTTCTTTGCAGGTATAACATGTACAGCAGATGAACCAGGATAAAATGTGACTCATAAACGTGAAGCAGCTCATTAACATGCTGATCTTCATCAGATTTTACCTGAGACACACCTGACAGCAACGTCAGTAATGGGACAACCATGCTCTGCTTTATGAATGAGCTTCAGTTATTAAGCCTGATGCTATGTAGTTACTGTGGGGTTTTTATGATCCACTGTGGATCTGATCTGGTGTTTGGTGGAACCAGCCTGGAAAAGTTAAACAGAATTTCATGAGTCAGAATTAATGTGGAATAACATTGTGATGATTTTTTTTTTTTTTTNTTTTTTTTTTTTTTTTTGGAAATGTTGTTAGTTTGTCATATTTGCTATCAGGACCAAAGTTCACTCATTTAAAATACAGTGTGAAACTAGAATTCATTAACAGAGCTGAGCTGACGAAGTTCATACCTCCACCAAGGCCAGCAGTTCTGTTTTTTAGCCATTTTGTAAGCATAAAGCCATACTTTTGCTATGACTGTACACTGGTATTATTGTTCAATGAATTTGCATGATAAAATGTTAAAAATATTTTCAAACCATTTTATTCTGCAGCATCTTAGCTACATGTGGTAGCTGCATGTTTCTGGACTTCTTTGTTAGGATCCACAGCCTGATTTCATCAGGATTGATGTCTTATCAAGAAACTGACAAAAATGGTGACAAATGTCCCATTGGAGCTAGATTTTTTAAATCAGATGAACACATGTGCCACAGATCTACAATTTCATCTAATTTATTATGTTATTTTTTTTTAGATATCCAGCTGTGAGACAGATTAACAAACAAATCATAACCATTCACCATTCCTGTTTGGTAACATCGCCCAGTCTGATAATAAATAAATAATATCGCCCACTCTGAGAATAAATTACGGATAATGGCAGGAAATTCCTCATGCTCCTTGAGTGTGAGATCTGAGCTGAAGCTCATATATTTTTAATTTAACAAAAATATAAAAGTCAGAGAAAGATGCACAATGACCCAGTAATGACCAGCAGCTAAAGCTCTTTTATTTCTGATGTTTAGCCTGCAGCATGAAAGCCCAGCTACCTCCTCACACACACGCATGCACACACACACACACACACACACACACACACACACACACACACAAACATGCAGAGAGATGTATTCCACTCTAATGTACATCGGATGCTCTTTGAGTCCAGGAATATGTGCTCTGCTCTGAAAGTTGCCCTGGAGGAAAAGATCTGCATCAGAAGCTCTTAAATAAGCAAATCAGTGTGTTTGTGTATGTTTTTCTCGTGTGTTTTGGTGTATTTGGATCTTTTTTCATTGCTCGGGGGTGAGATTTCTTGCTTTTACACCTCATAAATATGGAGGAACTCTTGTGAAATTGCTTCTGTGGTAAAACGGACTTTTAACCATGCGAGTTGTTTAGGTGTAAAGACAAAATAATCCACATAAAATCTGCCAAGAAGCCAGAAGTGCTACTTGTTTAAACGCTGTAATGAGCATTTCCCATCTGCTTATAGGAATGCAAGTGTTGAAATGGTGAATTAATGCAGGAACAGAGTAGCTGTGTGAAGAAAGAGCAGCTACTGATGGAGATGCTCCAGCCTTTTTCACTTGCTCTGCCTTTGACAGTCGTTCTGGGAGGATGTGGAGGAGGATTATGGAGGGAATGTCTGGACATGAGGTAGGATTACAGACAAATGATGTGAAACAGTACACACATTTATATAAAAACTCCCTCTCACTCTTTTGGGTGGTGTGTGTGTGTGTGTGTGTGTGTGTGTGTGTGTGTGTGTGTGTGTGTGTGTGTGTGTGTGTCTTACTCAAGCTCAGGTCCTCTACCAGAGGGTGGGAGTTTGAGGGTTCTGCTCAGTATCTTAGCTGTGAGTAGGACAGCACTCTTATATTAGAGATGGACAGTATCAACGATATAAAGTTACATCGCGATATTAAAAAAATCTTCAATATAAAAATGAAGGCGTCAATATAAAGTGAATAGAAAATAGCGCTTGCATACAGGAAGTTAATGACAGCTCAAACAGCCAGTAGCTTGTCAGAATTGGAACAAACTAGCCAATCAGGTGACAGTGTCATAATAAGCTCCACCTACTTCCTCAAAGCAGCATGTAGCTAAATGTGAACACGCCGCAGCCCGTGTGGTGTTATGTGAACAAAAGTCAGACAAAGATGTCAGAAAGATGAAACTCCAGAGAAAAAGATCAGATGATGAAGAAAGTAAAGTTTAGCAGCGTTACGTCCCAGAGAAAGAGACGCTGTGGATAAGAAGGTAAAAAATCATTCTAAAGTCTGACTCTAAACAGAGCGGCCATGTTCACTGTAACGTGCTGATGAAGCACGGCTGTACAGCAAACTTATTTTACTGTCTGAAGTGCTGCCATCTTATGGGTCACACAGCAGGGACTTCAAACCCGTCCCCCGGGACGGAGACGCTCCACGCCAATAAACTACCTACAGTCTGCTTTTTCTGCTGTCACACCATATGACCACAAAACACAAAGACACTAAGACATCACACATGCTATAAAAAGACATTATATCAATACGGACTGCTGGAAAAGAGATTTAGGATGCTGATTAAAGTTATTAGTTATTAAGGATGATGTAATTTGCAGTTTTTCCGTTCATACATTGTTGGTTATTTTTTACGTTCAGAACACGCATAAAGAAAATGTTAAAATTAGTCTGAAGCTCAAGTGACTTGAAATGCAGCAGAAACTTTGCCATGATTGATATTGTGATATAGATAGATAGATAGATAGATAGATAGATAGATAGATAGATAGATAGATAGATACAGTATATCGATATCAATCAATATAAAAAATATATCATGATAAAAAAAATACAGAGCATCCTTCAAGGCAAAGCATCTATATGTAGTTTTAGATAGTTTTAGATACTGTCCAAACTTTTAGCTCATTTGTGCCAAACCTGAAAATCAAAGTTTGATTTGCATTGTATTAGTAATAGAATCCTTAATTTAAGGTAAAATTAATATGACCACAAAGGAAAATTCATCACACTCCATCACAAGTACACTAAATATATTGGCTGTACGGTAAGTACAACCCAATATACATGTTTTTACATTAAGAAAAAGTAATCACAATTTAACAGTAAATTAACTCAAGTAATTAATTAATCTTGACTAAGAATAGTTTAATTTTAGTGTCTGTAAAGTTTGTTTCCTCTGTTTCGTGGCTTTTCTGTGAGAGAAGGATGACAGGTAGCTGTATCTGCTGGAAATGATGTTATGACTTCACATACTGTTCGTTTTCCACCAAAATGTTGCTGTTCTTGAAGCGGTTTCATAAAGTATCCATGCAGTCAAGCTGCCATCTATCAAACCAGCCCTGCCTCACCTAATCATTTCATTTTTAAAAGATTAGGGGATTTGGTAAAAAAAAAAAAAAAAAAAAAAAAAAACATTGCACAAAAACTAAAGATGGAAATTGTTTTGGAAACTGCCTGTCAGTAACATAATGTGTATGCAGGTTGTATTTATTGGGCTTAAAACATGCAAAATTGTCAGTATGGTCCTTTAAGTGATGATGGTGTTTCCACGCTGTCCATGGTGCTGAACACAATGGCAGCACTCCCACATGTATCACAGCAAATGTGTGTATAACACAAAGAGTTCTGTAAGATATTTTACATCAACACACAAAGCAGCGTGTTTTATGCTGCAGCTCTGAGCTTTAAAGGATGAGGTCAGAAAATAACAGAGTCCTGACAGCGTGAGCTCAGATAACATAAAGCTCTGATCCTCACATTCAGCCATAAAACACTAAACATAACACATACAAACATCTGGAGATTTCTGCATTGCTGAAGTCCAGATGTGTTTTTCTCTACGTGAAGCTCCTCATCAGTGCATAAATGTCCAAAATATCAGCATCAACTGACTTTTTTTTTCTTTCTGTGTGTCTTTAGACGGAGCATAGAAAGAGGTGATAATAATGCTGCACCCAGCATTCTCACTCTCCTCCTCATTCCTCCTTTAACTCCTTATTGCTTGAGGCATCTGTGATTAGACCGTCAATGTTAAATTCATAGACTGACAGACTGCAGGTGTGTGTTAAAGCCCAGTTAATATTTGAAGGACCATACCAGCCATTTTGCATGTTTGAGCCTAATATAATAAATTTTCATACACGTAACATTACTGACAATGATTTCTCAAAGCATACTACTGGAACAGTGAATTAAAAATGTTTTTCCTACCTACCAGACCTCCATTGGTTTCAGTTCATTCTGCTATTAAAATCAACTTGTTGATACTGTAAACGTTCTTGGGATAGGTAATCCATCATCACCAACAAGACGTGTATTCAGGTTTTTTTAGAAGTTATGTAATTTTAGTGTTTAAGCTCAATAAAAAGCATGGAGTGAATGTATGCCTCCACCGGGGAATATAGTCCCAAAAGAAGACCTGTGTTTATGGAAAAATTTAAAGGACCATGACTTCATAAGGCTGTGTAACTATTAGCAGGAGAAACATGGATTTTTAAGGTGGATGTATCACTTGAATATTTGATTTTGAAAGATTAAGAGATTTTGCAAAATATCAGGAAAGCTGAAATATGGTTTTATCCTTTGGGAAATGATTGTCAGTAATGTATAAAAATTGAATATATTAGGCTCAAACATGCAACATGGCGGTATGGTCCTTTAACACTTTGATCTTGAAATCCACATTTAAAAAAAGCCTAAAACTAAGGAATACATATTTCATTTCAGTTCTGCTTTCTGTTTAAAAACTCCTCATATTACCTATTTATCAGCCAAAGACACTCCTCTGTGCTTGGATGTTGGAATTTGAGTTGGAATTTGTTCCTTGATTCCCTTCATGCTGTAAGAACTAATCATGAAGTCTCTACCAAAGTGTTTGAAAGGACACTTTGTGTTGGTTCTTTCTTTAACGCGGCGCCGGCAGCACGGAAACGCTCACATGCACACGCCCACTCACATTCAAGCCTTCAGGCTGAAGGAAGCAGGGGATTGTGGGAGGCAGGAAGCGTTTTAATCACATTCACACGGTGAGATAGAGCGGCGGGTGTGAGTGGGTGTCTGCACGGCAACGCGATACATTGTTAGCACTTCTATCACAAACAGCCTGTCATTACACAAAAGGGACTCTCATCTGCAGCCTTTTTCTGCTGCTCTGAGCGCGGAAAACTGCATGCTCGTCTTTACGATCCACATCACGTGGCTTTCTCCTGCATGAACACAAACAACATGTTTATCATGATTTCAGGGCTAATTTCAGCCTGACACGCGTTCGTGCACTTCCTGTCCTCTGCAGGTGATAGCTAGGGGGGANGGGCGTGGGAGGAGGGAGGGGTGGACAACAGATGAGCCATTTCCTCTCTGGAATGGATGAGTCATCTTGAGAAAATTAATGCCGTCCACTTTGCTGTGGAGGACAAACACATCAGAGAGACGACGAGCGCAGAAACCGTCTTTCATGCTGCTAAATGATAAATAATCCACACACACACACACAGGGCTGCAGCCTCTTTCATTTGAGGTGATTGCAATGGTCGAGGCCAGTGGTTCTCAAACTGTGGTGTTAGGGCCACCAATGGTACTTGACGCGCCCCCGGTGGTATTTAGGTGACGCTGGAAATTTATGCAGAGAATCAAACATGCAAAACCACCAGTATGATCCTTTAAAAATACACATTCAGTGTTGAAAGACAAGTCTGCTTTTTTGTTTCAAAGGAAAATCAATGAGCTGGTCTGAACGTTCTTCTCCACCTTCAGACAACACACAGCGCTTCTGGTGTGAAATCACAAAACAAGTTCAGCCTGCAACACGTCCAGGAGAGAGAGAGAGAGAGACAGAGAGAGAGAGAGAGAGAGAGAGAGAAGCCAAAGTAAACTAGAATATTATCTGGTCCTAGAAAGAGATTATGAATTGGCAGAGATAAAAAGCAGAGACAGATCCTAACCAGGTACAGGCTAGCATCCAAACAGGAAGACAGAAGAAACCACGGTAACCAAAAGAAAACAGAACATGTGGTCAGTGTAGGACAGGTGAGGTGGAGACGGAGATGCACTTCCTGCTACGATGTCAAAGATTTAGTGAAATAAGAAACATTTACTTTAACACGTCTGTAAGTCCAGACTTCAGAGGCTGAATGAGCTGCAAACTAAAAATCCTGCTGGGAGAAGCAGACAGAGCAGATGTATCTGCTCTATATCTATCAGCATGCTGAGAGACATGCACAGCACACGCATACATATACTGTACATACTGTATATAATTAATATCTGTCAAAACACATGCTGTCAATACCAATCTTATTATTCATATTACTGTTATGGTTTATTCTGATGCTTTGGTAATATTGTTTGTTTACTATTGTCCATGCCAATAAAGCTGTTTGAAATGAATTGAGAGAGACAGAAAGAATAGAGAGAAAGACAGAGAGAGAGAATAGAGAGATAGAGAATAGAGAGAGAATAGAGAAACAGAGAGAGAATAGAGACAGAGAATAGAGAGAGAATAGAGAGAGAATAAGACAGAGAGAGAGAGAATAAAGAGAGAGATTCAGAGAGAATAGAGAGTAAAGAGAGAGAGAATAGAGAGAGTAAAGAAAGAATAGAGAGAGAGAGAGAGAGAGAGAGAGAGAGAGAGACTTCATCTCTGTAACAGAAAGATCCTGCACCAAGTGTAGAACTGGACGGACAAACTAGTTTTTATTTTACCAATCACAACATTTAACAGACATAATGCATGCGCACGCACACACACACACACACACACACACACATATAAATATACTGTATATACTGACTGATGGGGACTGAGAGCAGGTGTGATCAGATGACTCAAAGTGGAGGGAAAATCAGGGGACTGACTGGCAGCAGGTGAGGAGGTCAGGTGATCAGGTGATCAGGTGATCAGGTGAGTGGGGGGAGGGCTCTGTAGGGCTCCTGCTGGTGGATGGAAGGAGACCCAGGCTCCTTCTGTCCTTCCTTCCTTCCTTCCTTCCTTAATCTTTTCCTTTATCCTTCCTTCCTTTTTTCCTTTCTTCCTTGCTTCCTTTCTTCCTTGCTTCCTTCTGTCCTTTCCCTCTTTAATTGATGTGAAAAAAAGAAAATCTAAAAACTACTCAGGAGGTTTTTTACACGGCAGAGAAATTTCCTGTTTTAATTGTCACTGTCTGACTTAATTGTGTAATTTGACATGAAGTACTGATACTTCAGTACTTGTTTCAGACTTCACACAGATGTTGAAGGTTCGTCCTTTCTTACCTGTGATGGTGGCTGTGACGTGATGCTGCTGTTGGCAGAAAACAACTTATTAACTGTGTAAACAGATTAGCGGAGAATGTCTGGGAGTTTATTGGGACTCTGATTTATTTAGCGATGTAATCATGGAGAAAATGAGATTTTGTGGCACCTGCGGTGACGAGCCGCCTGAGCGTCTCTTCTCTGACCTGCTCCTGACCCGGGATTCCACAGAGCCCGTAAAGATTTAACGGTCAGGCAGAGATGCTGTGTTTGCTTTGTGTCCATGATGTCTGCTTCACTTCATCATCATTTGCTTAAACCAGACCACCAAAAACAGCCCCCCCCCGCTCTCATTACTACCCACAATTCATTTCATCTTTCACCTCATCAGCGCTCTGCAGGGCTCTGCTCTGATGAAGGCGATGCTGTCCTGATGTTCTCTGTGCTGGAAACCCCCCCAGTGCTACAAACACACGGATAAAAATACATCAGAAACTCATCAGTCACTCTAAATATATATAATTACAAAATACCATCATTATATTTTTGATTGAAATAAACATCTTGTTTATTTTACACAGACTGACATGGGATTATTTCCGTTCAGTAATACTCATTCGGAATAAGAAGGAATAGGGTTAAGATATGATGCGAGTAGCAGGATTCATAAACGCAGTAGCAGATTTAACATGTTTATCGTTTGCCTTCAAAGAGGCATTGCTGCGTTATTTCCTTGTTTACATGTCAGAGAAGTGATTCATGAAACACACTGTCATGCATACATGAAGACGTGTTTCAGTCTGACGGTAAACCTCATCTTTATGAAATCTAATGATGTTTTAAAGGACCATACCACCCATTTGGCATGTTTGAGCCTAATATATTCAATTTTCATACATGTTACGTTACTGACAATCATTTCTCAAAGCATACTACTGGAACAGTGAATTAAAAATGTTTTTCCTACCTTCCTGACCTCCATTGGTTTCAGTTCATTCTGGTACGATATTAAAATCAACTTGTTGATAGTCTACAAATTTAATAGAACAAAGAAAACTTGTGCACAGAGCGCTTCAGGTATTCATCTTCCACACATGTTCTTAGAGGGGAATTACCATAAATCAGACATATGGCTTTCCTGAGCCACATGATGTCGGTTCCAGGAACTGTGTGGATCTCCTTATAATAAAAAGCCTTTATTTTACTGATGGGCTTACAGCATTTTTAACCCTTAAATGCATAGGTCGGGTCATTAGCAACCCGGACCACGTTACCACACCTCTAACTCATTCATTTTTTTTCATTTAAGCCCTCAACCTCCTGGTATTCCTCAAACTATTTGTCTTTAACAGTTCTATGGTTTCGATTTGTCAAAATTAATGAAAATAATTGTTTTTCTAATGTTTTTTGCTAAAAAAGTGTATCAGGTCGCTGGAGACCCGACGTATGTAATGGTACTTTTTTTTTTTCCCCGGTAAANACCCTCTGCATTTATTCGGGCTTGGGACCAGCACAAGGAGGACACTGGCTTGTGCCCCCTTGAGGCTTCATTAGGCACTGGATTATTTACGCGATATTATCATATGTGTGTTAATAACCCTTAAATGCATAGGTCGGGTCATTAGCGACCCGGACCACGTTACCACACCTCTAAGTCATTCATTTTTTTTATTTTAAGCCCTCAACCTCCTGGTATTCCTCAAACTATTTGTCTTTAACAGTTCTATGGTTTCTATTTGTCAAAATTAATGAAAATAATTGTTTTTCTAATGTTTTTTTTAAAAAGTGTATCAGGTCGCTGGAGACCCGACGTATGTAATGGTACTTTTTTTTTTTCCCCGGTAAACAGGCAGCAGATAATAGTTGTGTTTTCAGCTTTGGTCCTTAGGTGGCGCTGTAGTATCACTCATATGATGAACAAACACTAAAACTAGCAGGAAGAAGCTGTTTCTGCTGTAAACTATGCTGCTAGCTTACTGCTACAGAAAGACGCTGCAGCGCCGTGTGAAGCATAGCAGCATGGCTGTGATGCTCCGGTGTTCTGAAGGACGGCGTCTCTGCTGAGAATTTCATCCCCATCCACGGACAATGGATCATATATGTAATCCAAGGCAGTATTTATTACTTTGAATAACTTTTTCAAACAGTGATTATGGCACTTCTTACAGAGAGTAACAGTAATACCTACAGCAAGTCTGTTGCGCAGCAGCGATTCAGTCCTCCATTCTTATTTATTTCTGAAGAAAAATGCATCCCTTCTTTTCTCGGTCCTGAGGAAGGTTCCATTCACCAAACTCATCCTGTCTCATAAAAATAACTCAAACTATGAGTTTTTAACGTCATTTCATTCCTTTATCTTCAGAAAGTTATTTACACTGGACACAAATCTGGGCAGAAGAGCCACTTCCTGAAAAATGCATCCCCTCTTTTCTCGGTCCTGAGGAAGGTTCCATTCACCAAACTCACCCTGTTTCACATCCAAACAGCCCAAACATCAGAAGCTGATTTCATTCCTTCATCTTCAGAAAATTATTTATAGTGGATGCAAGCCTTGGCAAAAGTGGGGATGTGATTTTCGGCAGGGATTTGGAGTTCGGCACAACACCAATGATGTTCACTGTAAAATATAATATGGCAAAAAACGTTTTTTTTTTTTGTGGATTTGTTATCATTCATACAATGTTCTGAAAAGTTTACAGGCAAAAATATTTTACTTTGTAGCTCAATTTGCATTGTGTAAGTTACGGGTCTCTAATGACCAGACGTATGTAAGAATGGATGGAAAACGACTGATGCATTTAAGGGTGTAAAGTTTTGCCATCCTATGGATGTGTCACCACACCCTACAGGGAGTTCCCCTCCGTTACGGAGGAGTTCAGACCACTGGCTACCTCCTCTTGGTAACTTACTCTAACAGTGATCAACGGTAACCTCATATCCTGTCCTCTTATATTAAATACAAAGAGTTAGGTATTAGCACCTCTGAGAGAAATATAACTTCCTCTCAGCCAGACCTGGGATGAACCACAGATGTCTGCCTTGAAGTTTCCTTCAAGTAGGACTACCAAGATGAGCCGTCTCCTAAGGTTTTATTGGTATTACAACAAATGTGTCCAACCTCCTCCTTTTATCCCTGGAAAACCCTAAATACATGTTCTGAGTAGATGTAAAATGTGAATCAGTGTGAAGTGAGTGTGTGCAGAGTTGCAGTAAGAACCCTCTGAATTAAAAAAAGTAACTTACCTCCTTGTTCAAGTCCTGGCTTTTCCCCATAACAAAAACAAAATTAAAGGACAACAAACCTCAGAATATCTTTTTAAAACTTTATTATATCACAATTTGCAGTACAGTTCAAACAATTAAAGTACTCCCGTACAGTGAACACCTAAAAAGCGTATTTATTCTCCTGACAGGCATACAATGAAAGTACTCCTGCAGTACAAAACTTCAAACAATGAAAGTACTCCCATACAGGGAACACCCAAAAAGGGCAAGTATTTATTCTCCTTAAAGGCATACAATGAAAGTACTCCTGCACAGAATCCCTGAAATGAGTAGTTACTTATTCTCTGAAAGGAAATCAACCAGAAAGGTAATGACTCTGAGAGGCAAAAGACCCCCAATGGGGCAAAATTCCCCTGTTCCTGCTCTGTGCACTCTGCTTTTATTTAGTGTCCATCCCCCCTTATTAGACTCATGCTTCACGTCAGCACAAACCTCCTCCTTCTTAACAGATGTTCCTCCCAGCATGAAATCATACCCTTATTTTTTACAAAATGGTATTCCCCTCTTCACTTCTTAATTTCACACCAAAACTCACATTTTATTTTCATGCCTGTTTTTCATTGGCTAACCTAATGCATCCTTTCCATTGAACCTGAAAGGTTAGGTTAGTTCATCAATTAAGCTTGGTAATTCAGCCTGAGATAAATACTGAACTTTGCCACCGCAGGACACATTAACATGATATCAATATTTAGTTTTTTAAATATCATGGTTATCGTTAATACCAGTATATTGCGACACCCCTAGTACAGACGCAGTAACTTAACGTAGCTGCACAGTGTTTTTCAGTAAGTACATTTACTTTTGCAAGGTACTCCAATTATTTGTCTGTAAGACAATAAGACAATAATATGAGCCCACTAGTGAGAAAATGCATGTGTAGGTTGCTTTTAACATTTATATGCCTGAATAAATCAATTTAGAATTGATTTATTCAATCTATGTCAACATTACTCTACTTCTGATGATTTCAGTCAAAGTATGGTGTGTACATGACGTATGAAAAAATCTATTGTCTTAGAGCAGAAATGGGCAACTTTGATGAAGATGGGGGCCAATAAAATTCATTCTCCCCGTCAAAGAGCCACACTCACACACACACACATACCCTGACCCAACCTGTTTTACACCAGATGTTAATGCAATGTAAATAAGTGGTGCATATATGCAAATATTTGGATGCAAAACTATCATGTCAAAACTACTTACACCTGTGGCGATGAAAATTTTATGACTGCTCATCAAGAAAGTTTGGCAGTGCAACAGAATATCAAGATGGATTCAACATCATCCAGTGATGATGACAGAAAAGAAGAGAAAACGTTTGTGGATTCATCCAGTTCTGGAGGGAAGGAAAGAACAGGTGGAGTTTTGACATGNAAGAGAAAACGTTTGTGGATTCATCCAGTTCTGGAGGGAAGGAAAGAACAGGTGGAGTTTTGACATGTATGATACAGGAGCTGAAACTTTACCATGACACTTCAGACTAGATTTCAGGATGTGGGTGGGCCAGTTTGAACATGTTCTGGAGGTGCAGCTCCACATCTGAGGAGGCAGAGGACAAATTTCAGGGAGCNCCAGTTTGAACATGTTCTGGAGGTGCAGCTCCACATCTGAGGAGGCAGAGGACAAATTTCAGGGAGCTAATCGATCAGAACAGTGTATGGCGGTGTGTCTCAGGTCATATTAGTATCTGAGTACAGTTTTATGATAGGCTGTAGGTACACAGGCCATGCGTAAAGCCACACAATGCCGTGCAGTCAGAGTGCGGTTTTATGTGTGCTCTAGCACAACTAGATTTCTTGCTCAGTTTTCTTATAGAAGCACAGGCTGCTTCTATAAAAAAACTGCTGAGATGCGTGCCGAGCCAATATATAACGTGACATGTTATGATGGTTTTGATTTGGCTGATCCTCTCTTGACACAAGTGAAAGACAAAAAAAATAGAGCGAATAAAATAAATGCTGCATTTTTGCAATGCGAAATTTCGCCTTGTACTATATTCTCATTAACTGATAATAATTAATATAAATAATGATAATAACTGATGTAGTTTTTAATTGAGACGCGATTTATTTGCACTTAACATCTCATTCAGTGTAAAAGGTCTTCTCTCTCTCTCTCTCTCTCTCTCTCTCACCCTTTCTCGTTTTGTTGCTGTGGAGAGGAAAAGAGACAAGAAGTTTACTCTTGGAGATGCAGGAAAATAATTGCTTCTGCTGGATGTTAACATGCAGGCTGCCCCACCCCCCACCAGACTGGACCTGATCTTATTCTCTCATTGAAAGCTTTGCTATCATGGAACGAATGGTAGTAATACCGCATCAGTAATGACCGAGCGACCGCTCATTATTGATGCAGTGGGTGGTGGTAGTACAAAGGAAAACACTTTTTATAATTTTTATTTTTATTAATTGAGAAGTCATCTGAGGGCGTGAAAGATCAAAGGTGTGGGCCATATCTGGCCCTCAGGCCGCCAGTTGCGCATTCCTATCTTAGAGTATAGTTGAAGTTTTAAACACACTGACTGAACCACTCATAGTGGTGTTGTGTAGGTGTTTTATTTTTTATTTTTTCTCACATTTTTCCCAGTCAGTCTGCGGATCCCCCTCGCTGAGTGGTGCAGAGGTGTGATTGGAGGGCTGGAGCACCTAAGCAGAGTTTGCCATCAGCCTCAGCCTGCATGGTATAAATGCAAGAGGAAGCTGCAGCCTGTCTGTTTTCCTTCCCTTTGTGTTTCCTACATGCTGCCCCTTTTTTGACCTGTTTTGTGTACTGTCTTCTTTACACAGGCTGTTTTTTCAGTGAAAGGAAGCATTGTTAGGGTGAGCTTCCATTTATTTTCGATCACCACTTTTTCCCCTTTTTCGTGGTAAGTCAGAGAGTTTAGCATCATCGTTTTCTTTCTTTGTTTAAGTTTTTCTTTAGAAGACAGGATTTTTTGTAGTTGTTTTGGCCTTGACCACCCTAAAGCCTATAGCTGAAATTACATTAAAACCAATCTCTCCTTGTTTGACTACTTTACAGCTCAGGGTGCCTTATTTTTAATTGCCTGATTAATTAATAAAGTTAATTTTTCATGAATAACTTTATGTTCTTATTCCTCACTTTCCCCTTAGATACACTATATGGCCAAAAGTATGCAGACACATACTGTGCCACGCTGCACTGTGGAAGGGGAGCCACCATGCTAGGATGTTATCAGGGTCATGGAAGCCACATGGCAGCCAGTTGGATGGAAATCTGGTCACAGCCAAACTTCAGGACCCCAACACTCACACATGGACCCTCCAGTCCTCGTATCCAAAAACAGAAAGAAGTGGATTAGCAAGATGTGATAGGGAATGGCAATAAATAAATGGTGAGCCCATCCACCTATTACTCACACTACTGACGTAGCATAGACACAGTCTGAGCTAAGGCTAACTAAACCTAGCATAGACACAGGCTGTGTCTGAAATCACTCCCTATTCCCCATGTAATGCACTCTATAGTGTGTTCACCATTTTGTAGTGGTGTCCGAATTCTTAATAAGAATTTCTATACCCTATATAATGCACTCAAAATATCCCACAATACAACTGTGAAAGTAGTGTACAGCGATGGACACTACACTACACAATATAGACCATCATGCATTGCACAGGAAGAAAAATTTGGAAAATTAAGGCAGACGGACAAGAGGAGAGAGAACGTGATGATGGAACCTTTCTCAAAAATGTAAGGAAATTGATTGTTAGACTTTTAACCATATTAACCATATAACTTTGTTTGTTTCGTAGCTGAAATTTGTGAATCAAACAGATATTTCACACATTTTCCAGCTAGCGAACAAGCTAGCTAGCTAGCCATGTCTCTTCTGCACATCATTATAGGCAATTTTTTTTGTTAGCGTTAACTTATTATTAAAGCTTCATGGGCTAATTTACATAATATTGTGTCAGTTGCAACATAAGGTTACAGATTTGTTAATTTTCTTACATGACTTGCAGATGATGTTTTGTAACTATTGTAGAAATATCTATTGATATTATATCTATTTTTTTTTAGGGACTGATGACAATGTGGCTAAATTAATTCACCTGACAGGAGAGAGGGACCACAAAACTTAACAATTTAAGACACAATATTAATATTGCTGTCCATGATGAAAATGAAATAAAGAAAATAAATTTATAAATAACATTGTGTCATCAAATTAAATGTTTAACTTAAAGCTGTGACAGCTGTTGTAATGATGAAATGTAAGGATGAAAATACACAAATTCAGAGTGGAAGGCGTGTTCATGGCTGTAAAAGGCTCTTCTATCTGCTATTGTATGGAAACATGGACGTGTGATAAATCAACAACGTAAGGTAAATAGTGTGTTTATTTAAAACAGACCTGCACAAATTCATTACACAAACTGAATCAAAGTACTTGTATTTATTTAAGGCATATTGGGGAAAAAAATCTGTACAATTTTGTGATTTAAATAACACAAAAGACTTAAAAATATATCTGGCTATAGGTGTATCAGCTGATGTCATCCTGCTACCTGTTATTAGTGCGACAGCAGTGACATAATTAATGGCGCTCAGAAAAGGAGTGAGTAGTGTCCAAAAGTGTTTTTTTGTTTGTTTGTTTTGTTTTGCCAACTAGTGCACGATATAGTGCACTACGTGAAACTCCCTGTATAGTGGATAGGGAGTAGGGAATAGGGAGTGATTTCGGGCACAGCCACAGTCTGAGCTAAGGTTAACTAAACCTAGCATAGACATAGGCTGAGCTAAGGCTAACTAAACCTAGCATAGACATAGGCTGAACTAAGGCTAACTAAACCTAGCATAGACATAGGCTGGACTAAGGCTAACTAAACCTAGCATAGACATAGGCTGGTTTTTCACTATCCCACACCACAGAGACCACGCCTACCTCCTGTTGGATGGAGGGTTATGCTCATTCANTTCACTATCCCACACCACAGAGACCACGCCTACCTCCTGTTGGATGGAGGGTTATGCTCATTCAAAAGGTGATGAGAATAGGTGGGTTTAGAGTCTGGATTTAAACATTTCAATCAAGTTGATTTCTCCTCTCAGGCAATGAGGAATGACAGCACATTTCCCTCTGAAGATGATGCCATTCTAGTAGCTCAGTTCCTCCTGGAATGAGTAGAAATGCATAATGTCTCCTGCAACATCTGACTTATTTTTCAGGTCATCCTCTGTAGTGTCTTGTCCTCTTTTGTAGCAGAATGGATCTGCCTTCTGAAATAGGCAAAGTACTGTACCTGTTTTACAGTTTCAGCTTCTGCTTCCACTGACTCAGCAGCTGAACATTCTGGAAGATGTGTCATGCTCAGCTTATCGGCAAGCAACGTGTGTCATCCAGGAACATAAAATACATCAATATCATACTTTTGGATGAGATGCATCATTCTCTGAAGTCTTTTAGGTACCTCAACAGTGGCTTTCTCACTGTGTGAGAAAAGGTTTGTGGTCAGTTTTCATCCATAGGTGTATTGGTGGAATTTTTCTATGCTGAACAGCATGACAAGAAATTCCTTTTCTATTTGTATAACCATACTTGTTTGGGCTTTTCTTGCGAAAGTGACGGGCTTGCTGTGTTGTATCAGTGCAGCTCCAAATCCTGTGTATGAAGAATCACATTGAACAACTAGTTCTTCATCTGGAGCATGAACTGTTACACGGATACCGCCATGTTGGAATTGCACCATGTGATATGGGATTGTTTGTGTGGGAGAGTGGAAGAGGCGCTGTCTGTTGTGACCTTTCAACTTGTGTTTGTCGTTTTTCCACAAATTGAAAGTTAAGAGTGAAGTTAAGATGTTTGATAAGCTGGATTTACACGCTCAAGTCTTGATGCTCAATACTTGGATCAGATATGTATCAGATATCCACCAATGTGACTGCTGTCTAAATACAGATCAGAATTTCCTCGCCATTCTGACTCCTATGTAATGTTCTGCTTTATCTGCATATGAATGATGATCAATACGCTCTCTGTAAACAGAAATGTAGAAGATATATATATATATCTTCTACACTATATATACTATTTATATCAGACATGCTGATGTGTGTTTATGTCAAATAGACGTGTTAGTGTGTGATAACAGGCTGCTGTTACAGCAGCAAAACTCCAACTCCACCTGCTTCTCCTCCATGATTAACCGATGAACATACGTGTCCTGATGGAGAGATAAATGCTCACACAACATATCAGATGTTTCTCTCTGCATGTGAAAGTTTTAACCCACTGATCAGATTTTAAATACTTCTCTCATCTTAGTCCATTGAAGTGTTTTCTTTACATGCATCTCAGAATGCATTAGCGTCACCTAGATATGCGTTCCTGTCCGAACTCAGAATGTTAAAAAAAGTTCCATTATACTCGGATTAAGGCAATAAGACAATTTTTTCAATATGTACATCTTAATTAGATTGAATTAAATCAGGATAACAGACCTACATGTGTTTGTAAATCCATTTGGGCAAGTAAACGTCACCTCTACCTGCATTATCTCACCAGTCTGGCCCTCCACATACTTCCATTATGCAATATGTCATGTATATTTGGCAAACCGCAGAATTCTATGACTTCTGTCCATGTGTACATCTCATTGGTATTATTCCTTAATGTAGAAGAGATGGATACTGGAGTGTAGCTGCATGTGAAAGTAGTGACTCATATGCCATTACTGAACAAGACAGACGTTATGTACGGATGGACGTGTTGTTGTTGATCACCAACAAGGAACTGTCTAGCCATTAAAAAAAAACAAAAAACAAAAAAAACAGCTGCAAATCTTTCACTTTCCACGTCTGAAAAGCTCTGACAAACATCACTACCATTGGTTCCTTCTTGTGCTTCTTCTTGGATTGTTTCAATGCNGAAAAGCTCTGACAAACATCACTACCATTGGTTCCTTCTTGTGCTTCTTCTTGGATTGTTTCAATGCGCAGTACCGCCACCAACCAGACTGGCTGCCGTTGTTTCCCTGACACAACAGCACCTCAAACATCCCAGAATTCAATGTTCAATTCAACTCAAAATGGCCACAGCATTTTTGACATCTGTGAAATGGCTTATTAACAACAAAGTTTTTTAGCTGAAGAAATGCTTCCTCTTGTTGTGCCTACCAGCCTCACACACTGTCCTGGTGTGTTAACCAGTTTGGCTTTCACAGTTCACAGCAGACAAAATTTTGCAAGGTAATTTAGCCTTCCTAGCAGTCTCTGAAATGAATTAATAGAAAGATAAAGGTGTGAATCTCTTAAATAGATTTTTCCCATTTATAATATTGCTTATTAAAAGTGGATTTATAATATTTGCTCTATGTACCTAGAGAAATACGCTATTAACTGTGCTTACCTTTGACCTGTTAAAATCTGTTACTGCTTGGTAATTCTGATGCATTTACATCACTTGGTCTCAGTATTTGTTGAATGGGCGCTTGTTTTTTCTGGATCTATTTTCAGTCCTTCAGTTGTCAATAAGTGTCCAATGTATGGAACTTCCCTTTCTCTTTGCCTGAACTTGTAACATTCGGCTTGATGTTTTTCTCCCTGCATTGCATGAGAAAAAGTCTCAGTTTCTGATCATGGTCTCTGTCAGCAGCTTCCTGTATGTCTCCCTGTCCTGTAATGAGTATATTGTCTGCTGTAATGTACTGTATATCCCAGGCAGTCCCTCCAGTGCTTGTGTGTGAGCTTCCTTTGAAAAATGTCAGGAGCTGGGCTGTTAAGGATTCTCAGCTAGCTGTAGCTCCCAAATGGTGTGGAGATTTTGTCAGATAGCTGGACTCTTCCTCTAGCTTGACATGCGACATACTTTTAACATCGCACACCGTGAAGACTTTGGCTTTGGTTAGGTCTGGTAATATGTCATCAATAGTGGGTTTTAATGCCTTGTTTAAGGGTTTGGGGTCTATGCATATCCTCGGTCTTCCATTAGTTTCTGTATAGAAACCATGATGCTGATCCAGTCTGTACGCCTCTCAGTTGGTGCTATCTCCAGCTGTTGAAGATCCTGCAGCTCTTCCTTCCATGGTGTCATCATGGCGACTAGAACTCTTTGTTTTGGAAGTTTAACAGGATTTACAGTGGGATATAGTTCAATCATATACTCCTCCTCTAGGCATAGACAGATTACCGCATGGGCAAAGTGGGCACATGTCCAGCGCCCTGGAGCCAATAGGGGTCCTTGGCCTTAAGATTTATCTATCTATCTATCTATCTATCTATCTATCTATCTATCTATCTATCTATCTATCTATCTATATATCTATATATCTATATATATATATTTTACTTTTTTCTTTTCAAATGTGTAAAGTATTTTTGTTTTTAAAATACTGGAGTAAATGTGATTTTGAAAATGTATGAAATGTTTTAGAAATTAGCCATTAAGCTAAATCACGTAATGACGTTGGATAAAGGTCAAATGTCAGTTTCACTGTCAACATGGAGAAATGCGCACCCATAAACTTAGAACAGAAAAAGAAGCTAAAGATGCCACTTTGCTACAACATATACCCTCTATTTCAACATTTTCCACCAAAAAACAGGTGGAAGGTGATGTTACTGTTAGCAGCACTGCCATCTGAGGATAACCTGGCTGCTAATGCTAATGCCTCCACTGCTAATGTTAGCTCAAGTTCAGAGAAAGACTACACTCCGACTGATGCTGCAGTGGCTAAAGCTAATGCTAACGTTACCAGGGGAAAGTTGGCTGTGCTCTTTCATCGAAACTTCTGAAAACAATGCTGGAATGTGGATTACAGTCAACATTTCCCAACATGTACATTATGTTCAGACTGTATCTGACTGTAGCTGTCAGCAGCTGCGAGGGAGAACGGTCCTTTTCACAAATGTCCAGGNCAGACTGTATCTGACTGTAGCTGTCAGCAGCTGCGAGGGAGAACGGTCCTTTTCACAAATGTCCAGGATTAAAAACAAATGAAGAACCAGGATGGCACAGAGATGCCTGAACATGCTGCCACTCATGGCCACTGAATCGGAACTCGTCCGTGAACTGGACTTTGATGACTTGATTACTGACTTCACAGAAGGCAGCAGAATGCCGTGGCTTAGCTAAAACATGTTTCACTGCAGGGTGTGTGCTTCATTTGATGTTCATTTGTGTATTCTTTCACAGTTTGTTTTTGGTGGTGGTGTTTAAATGAAGGTGTGTGTTTTCACTCCTAAAGATGTATACTGTGCTGTACATGGTATACATAGAACAACAGACCTAAAATGGCAGTAATTTAACATGTCAAAATAACGAATATAATTTCAAAGTAATATATGCTGTGTGGTTGTGGATTGTGTGCTCTGTGTGCTTGGGGAGGGCACACGCAGTGTGCATGTGTTATTTGCTGGGGCGAGTTTGTGTCCAGGGCCTGTGGTCATGATAATCCATCCATGCCTCCAGGCATCCATCCCTGCATCTCTAAACTCTTATCTTAATCTTCTCCATTGATCACTGGCTGTCTGCTCTGTTACAGTGGTGATACTTTTATCTATGGTCATAATATTTTCATACAACGCTTTTAGCAACTTCAGCTTCACTTGCTCATCTTCCTAGTAGTGGTACTATACTGTCCTGGTCTACAACTCAAACTCCCACCTGTATAGTTTCTGATTTCTTAGCTTCACTTTACCTTTACATTTGCCCAGGTGGCTTTATTTACATTTTATTGTACATCAGTAGTACAATCTTTGTTTTCTCCACTTGGTGTCAGGGCTTATGAGGTTTATAGGAATAACACTGCAGCTTGCACCACAATAAATCTGGAACCTCAAGGTCTTTTCCTAGCAGCATGCCAGAAAATAGCTGCTTGTGTCCTCTTTTCCTACTGTGACAGCGAGGGTGTCCACACACTCCTCCTGTCCTGCTCTGTAATGCTGTGAACATTTTTCTTCCTGCTTAGCTGAGATCTAGATTTACACTGTGCAGCAAAGTGATTTCCCTTTCCACAATTCTTACAATTTTACCAAAAGCTGAACATTTCTTTTTTATTCCCTGTCATGTAATATTACACAAAATCTGCATGTAAAAGTGTGAGCTCGGCTGTCTAGCTTCCTGCACTTCTTCCACTACTGCCCCAGAAATAGTTTTGCTGGTCTCTCTGGACAACTCTGCAGCTCTGCAGATTTACAAGAGCAAATTGCAAAGTATCCAAACGTTAACTTTGACTCGCGCAGCAGTCTCTCTCTCTCCATCTCGCTCTCTCCCTCTCTCTCTCTCTCAAACTGTTGCTCTTTATGCTGCACACAATTCTGTCCCATATGAGCGAGTCTCTGATGTCCCTGAAGTTGCACGTTCTGGCTAGCCCTCTGAGATCCGTAACAGAAGTGTCGATATTTTCGCTAGCTGCTTGGTTTCTTGTGAAGAATCGATAATGTTCCACAGTCTCATTTCTGCTGGGGTTCCACTGGGTTTAAAAATTTCCAGTAGCATATCTACCATCTGATTTTTCATTGGTACATCCCCTATTAGTGTTTCACACACGGCCATGCTCGTCGATTAGGTAGCTGAAGTTTTACCTTTACTGGCTCTGTCGCGTCCTCCATTGTAAGATGTTGATAAAATTTGAATTNGCTGAAGTTTTACCTTTACTGGCTCTGTCGCGTCCTCCATTGTAAGATGTTGATAAAATTTGAATTCGTCCCTCTAAGACTTCCATGTCTTTGATAAGTTGTTCAAATCCAGACAAAATGTTGTTGGTTTTAAGCCTTCTCCGTAGCCTGGGTGTTTGCTAAGTAACGCTAACTCGTAATGTTAATTTGATTCTCCAGCAATTTTCAGCTGTAAGTTCACTTTTAACTTACTGCTGCCACCATTTTTTTTTTTTTTTTTTTTNTTTTTTTTTTTTTTTTTTTACTGACTAGACTGACAGACTACAGATGAGATAGACCATTCCTGAACTCACTGAATAACTTTATTTTGTTTCTAAGCAGCGCTCTCAACTGGCATAACATCCACACAGGGTCTCACTGCTTCCCGTGCACATACTATATGGGTCCGTGTTGCAGCATGTATACACAACAATACTTCCTGTTGTTACACACAGAAACTCACAGAGTGGGGCCACTGAGTGCTGAAACATGTAAAAATGGCCGATCCTCTGTTGTATCACTCCTACAGAATTCCAAACTGCCTCTGGCATCAACATCAGCACAAGAACTATGCATCGGAAGCTGCACATGGGTTTCCATAGCCGAGCAGCTGCACATAAGCCTAAGATCACTACACGCAATGCCAAGCGTGGGCTGGAGTGGTGTAAAGATGCCACCACTGGACTCTGGAACCGTGGAAACGTGTTGTCCAACAAGCTCATATGTAGGTGTGATGGTCAGGTGTCCACAAACTTTTAGATAGGGATGAGCGAGTACACCATTATCTGTATCTGTTCAACCAACTAAATTATTTGTATCTGTACTCAGAATGTATCTGTACTCAGAACTTAAACCAAAAGTGGGCGGAGCCTAACTGGAAGTTGTTATTTTAAGCCTGACATGGATATGGGTTGATCAGAAGTTGCTATATTTATTGTTTATTATAAAACTATTTACAGAACAGCCTCAGAATTGATCTTCAGATCAATGTTTCTGATCAGAGAACTATTTACAGTAAAGTTTTTATAAACTTCAATCAATCAACACAGCACATGCAGTATTAACACGTATGAAGTAACATGCATGAACTAGAGTTTTCATACTCAACATAACTTGATTTTTTTTTTTTTTTACTTTTTAAAAATTAAATTTAAAGAGTGCGTTTGTGTGTGTGTGACCACAGGAAGTTTTACTACCTANGGGGGGGGGGGGGGCGTTATTTTTATTTCTACACAAAATGAAGCACAATTTTGTGTGTGTGTGTGCGTGTGTGTGTGTGACACAGAGAGAGAGAGAGAGAGAGAGAGGCTGTTCTAATAATAGCCCAGATTCATTAATTGTAGCGCATGATTTACCACATCACTATGTAATAATAATAATAAATTTTATTTGATGGCGCCTTTCAAAACACTCAAGGACACCTTACAATACATCAGAAAGAATAAAACAGCATGAAATGAAAAAGGACTCAAATACATAAACACTCACAAAACTCCATGTAGTTAAAACACCATCAAGTCAGAGTTAAAATAAAAGTATGCAGTATGGATAGATACAATATGGATTGAATCCCACAATTAATGTAATTACAAGGAGTAGGCCAATTTAAACAGATGTGTTTTAATCTGTGATTTGAAGTTTGTGCAAATATCATGGTGTAACCACATTCCCTCATTCATAAATGCCTGTTAGCGACATATTTTAGCATTAGCTTTAAAGAGGCATTACTGTGGTATTTCCTTATTTACATGTGGTGGTAGCTATTCATAAAACAAACCCACACGCTAACATTAACACCTGCTTCATTCTGCTGGTAAATTTCAGCGGTATGAAATCTGGGCGACGTTTAAAACTTTATTTACCTCACGTGTCAATGATCAATAACTTTGATAGATAAACTCACTCAGCTGATCAGTCAGTTTTTAAACGTGAGTTTTGATCTGATCTCACACATGTTATTGTGCGCTCTGCTTCACCTTCACATCTGAGTTCTCACACACATACACCCCCCTGCAGTGTGATCACACACTACAGAGGCCTATCACAGAACAACGTGGACACAACTACACAATGAGGATTTTACTTCATCACAAGTACAGATATTAACACATTTTACTCAGATGATACTCATGCTAGTAAAAAGTACATTATCTGTACCAGATACTCATTTCATCGGAGTATTTGGCTCAACCCTACTTTTGGAGATATAGTGTACATACAGGAGATATAACACTGGTGCACCATTGGTGAACTGTGACTTAATAATGTAGAGGCCACAATAAGAGGCTTTAGTTTGCACACTTGTTTTTATATTAATGTACTTTGTACGTTTGTAAACTTGTGCTCACACCACATTGGTGTGGTGCTGTGTGGACAGACATGAAGACATTTTAACTGACTTATGCCTGACTGTCATGATGCTGCTCTCACTGGACCATCTCATTGACGGTATTGTTTTATTATTTTTTGCTTCCCCACCTATTGCACACCTGGCTGTTTAGGAGAGAGAATCTCTCTCTGAATTGCCTCTCCTGAGTTTTTCCTTGTCTTCTTAGAGAGTTTGGACAGGTTGGCATGGGCCTGTAAAGCCCTTTGAGACACTGAATGAGATATTGGGCTATTTACATTTGACTTGACCCAAGACAAAAAAAAAAAAAAAAANAAAAAAAAAAAAAAAAAATGAATTTAATCGTATGAGTCTTCCTGTGAGTTTTGAGGAGAAAGCCACTTTTTCCACAAGTCCCACAACCAAACTAGAGGAAGTGCATCGATCACATACAGGAATTTATCAATGTACAAATGCAATGTGGTCACATGATATTTCCAGACATTCCATGCACAAAACTGTCGGTAGGCAAAGGACTGTAGGACACAGAGATCCATACTGGTTGGCGCCTCCAAATTCAGCTGAGACTTCTTTATTGATTTGATATGCTCCATTCAGTCCTAAAATACAAAGATGAGAGGAAAATGGGATGAGCAATACAGGCATTCCATACACACACAGGAAATTCAAATCAAGCCATGAAAGAAATTTTATTAAATTTAGAGAATCTTTTAATCCATTATCAGTGTATATTGAAACAAATCCCACTAAAAATCCTCCTCTCTTCAACTGTTCTCATATATTTCTACATGACCAGGTATAATAAATAAAGTAGACTTTATTTGTACACAACTCATTTTCCAACTAAGCTCTGCAAAAGTGACACAGTTGGTCTCTATGAGGTTTGAGAACCAGCTGCTGAGCCTGGGTCATGTGACTTGCCATGTGCAGGTAAACGTCCCAGCTCCGAGGCCACTCATGAATTATTTCCATCTCAGCTTGAAGACCTTGTGGGGTTCTGACACTTTGTTGAGTTAATTGGCTGATTATTCCCATGCTGGTGGTAATTAGTGCTTCAGCATAATGTAATTGATCCAGCGTGGGGCTTTCTGAGCAGGATACGTGTGATTGGCTGACAGCCTTTGATTCTGCTGCTTTTAACCCCCCCACTGTGCAGCTCTGCAGAGAGAAGCTGGGCTGGTATTTCCACTGTTTCAATTACGCTGCTTACAAGCTAGCAGCAGGAGAAAGATTGACCTACCTTGTTTCCTTCCATGTGAGTACTGCTCAGTCTGAAGTTTCATGTACATGTGCATGTCATGTACAGCTCAGACATGAGGGAAGATCAGAGCATGTTTAAACATATGGAGGAACACTTTTTCTCTTCTTTTCCTTTTGGCTTTCCCTTCAGGGGTCACCACAGCGAATCATCTGCCTCCATCTA
>VXCM01006794.1:0-25321 GCA_014773175.1 Lucifuga dentata | reverse complement strand
TTCTGGTTGGTCAGGGCATGCTCACCAAGGGGGGCCGGATCTGGGATAGGTGGTCTTAGAGGGATAGCCTCAACCTCCTGTACGATGTGCTGTCATGGTGTAATTCAACTATGTCCCCAACAGGACAACAGTGGATTTACGGAGATGAGGACAATAAGGGCACAGGGAATTTGGCATTCCAAATTGGGAGATAAAGAGGGAAAAGGAGAGAAAAAAGAAGGGACAGCCATCACAAGTTTGCAGAGTCCAAAGTCTGTCTGTCTTCAAGATATTTATTTTATTTGACCATAAAAAAACAAACCCAAAGGGACTCAGTTTACAGTGATTATGAGCCAGAAAAGTGGTAAATCTTCAGAGGAGAAGCTGGAACCAGAAAATGTTTGGAATTTTTTCAGGATGTTACTTCCAGGATACTAGTTGCATCTTTCTCAAAGCACTTCAGCAGGACTGATGGCTGCTGATGGAGGCACCCACCCTAAATGTTTGTTTCAAAAGGACAGGTTAGTGTTTGTTTTAAAGGCTTGTCCCCAGTTTTTTTTCCCTTTCTACTGGTAGAGGCTGCCAATTCTTTATTTATCCAGGAAATGGCATGACAGTGAAATGCATTCACATTGTGGAGTTGTCCAGTATAGAAAGTTGGATATTAGTAGTTCCTGAAGGCATCTCATCGGTTGGTGCTGAGGATACAGAAAAGCATCTTTATGAACTTTTCCAGGAATTCAGCCCAAACTCGATTACGACTGTCCACATGGGCTTGGGTTACATTTTGTTCCTTAATTTCAGTTCAGTTTTTCTTCCTTAAATCGAAGCAGTATGTGTTTGTTTTCATTTTTAAAACATGTAACCTAAATGTCAAAACACTTTTTGAAGTTTTTGAAAATAGAATTTGTTGTTGATTAGGTAATAGTGAAAGTGTATTTTTTTTAGCATTTAGATTTTTCATTGAGCAATGAGCTTCTGTCGTATTTCAAGGATAAATGAATCTTATCCTGAAGCTCAGCTGCGTTTTTTTCATGAAATGCTTTTGTTTTCTCAGGCTGCTCTTCTGGGCCGAGGCTGGCAGTTCTCCAAAGATCGAGAGGGCTAACTTGGATGGTCAGAACAGGACAGCACTGGTCATATCCTCAATACGCAAACCTGTCACCCTCACTCTGGGTAGGTCCTTAAATTGTACAGAGTTAATGTACAATAAGTTTTGAAATTCCACCAAAATTTTCAAAATTTAGTTTTTGGTATCTGCATTTATGTTTCACTCAATTAAAAGGAAAATCCCTATTAATCCCTATATACATGCATAGCATACATAATTCAAAGGACTGAAAACATCTGAAGCACAATGTAGCAACCGTCTGCATTCCTGTTTCTCTTGATTGGAGAGAAAGGTCAACTAATGGCATCTGAACAGAATTTGAACCAGAATTTTCTCTGGGTTGCCTTTTATTTGGCTTTTCACATGTTCATGGGATTTGTTTCTAGATATGCCTCGTCAGCTGCTGTACTGGGCTGATCAAGGGATGCGAACCATCTCCAGAATTACTCTAGAAGGTCGCCACCGGAAAACAGTGGTTGAATCTAACGGCTACCTGGACCGGCCCTTTGGACTGGCTGTATTTGAGGTACAATATTCATGTGACAGCCCTATGAGGGCTGGGAAATAGCATGTCCCTGCCTGTCATCCAGTGCATGCTGGGATATGTGCAAACCCAAGTCAACATGGAAAACTTTGGCTGCGTTACAGGCTTTAATGCTCAATTCCAACTTTTTAATCAGATCGGATCTTTTTGTCTTGATGGTTCATGTAAGCAACCTGTATCCAACACGAGTGTGAACACCGCTGAGGTCCTAAACTGCAACGCATGTGCAGATTTAACTAAAATGAGCTGCATGTGTACAAGAATAACAACAATAACCATATTTTTGTGCGATAGTACAAACATGGTGACATAGCTGTGCAGCATACATGGCCAGGATTATTTATTGCGAAGGTCAGAAGACAATGCAGATAATAAGAATGAGAGTGAGAAGGCGACAAAAAACAAAAGCCACAGCAGCTGCTCTGTTAGTGGCTGTTGCTGCACGTCAGTCAGAGAGAGAGGTGTGGGTATGAGGGCAGAGCCAGCTATGGTGGCACCACCATGTTCACAAGTTTACAGAGGAACAGTTCACTGAAAACTTTAAGATGCTCCATGTATATATCCAACAAATTTAAAACTTCTTCGTCTCTGCTCTGACCCCGATCACTGTTCTTGCTCCCCTCCTCCTCCTCCTACTGAATGAGGACGACATGTGATATCCGCTGAGAAGTGAGACGTTAAAAAATCCACATGAATTCCAATCTGAGCGGTCAGACAGCAGTCGCATAGCCAGAGATTGGATATGGATCGGATCTAGGACCTCATATGCAAGTGGCCCAGATCTGATATGAAGAAATCAGATTTGGTTTGTTCACACTGCTGTAAACAAAAATCAGATCTGAGTCACATGGAGGCAAAAAAATCGGATCTGGGCCACTTCAGCATGTAAGGTGAATGTAGCCTTTTATATGCATGCAAGAAACAGATTATTGTGAGAAATCTGTTTAACCCTTAGCTGATGTCAGTGTTGCGACATTTTCCTTGTGTTTAAAAAAAAATGTACAATAACTGAAGTAATTGCTCAGTTTGCAGAATGATGACACTCAGGCCACGCCTCCTGTTCATTCTCCTCCAGGGTTTCGTGTACTGGAGTGAAGACATTACTCGCTCCATCTGCCGAGCCAGCAAACACAACGGTAGGCACGTCCAGTTACTGCTGAAGAACGTCACCTCACCAGGAGGTGTGGTCATTGTTCACCCCCTTCTTCAACCAAATGGTATGACCCATCACCAGGAAAAAAAAACACTTCAGTCACCATATTACAAAATGACACATCAAAGTTCGGTGATGCTTTTGCAATGATCCGTGGATCATTCGAGGGTATTTTTGTGAAAAACTGACCAATTTGGATGTTGCTGACCTTTGACCTTCCAGCAACAATCTAACTGAAGTATCCATCCAAGTTTCCTTGTTTTAAATGGCCTTTGCCGCTTTAAAATGAATAAAAAGGTCACAGAGGACTGTGCTCATGGCTTTTCAGCCTACATTTATCCGAAGCGTATTACTCAAGCCATTGATGAATAATGTAAGTTTTGCTCCTTTATGTCAAATTTCTACAAAGATAAAGAACTTATGAAAAATATTTTGGCAAAACATTATCTGTGCATTATGTCTGAACACCATGTGGCAGTGATGCAGCTTGCAGTTTTTAATTTCTCTTCGCTGACTTTTTGCTCTGCTGGTGTTTAGGTCATGCTGTGTGTGGAAGGACCGGGTTGATGTGCCCACATGAGTGTGTTTTTGACCTGCAATCAGAAAGGCCCCACTTCAGCTGCACGGCTCCACAGAACAGCCTTCCAGACACTCCTGTCATTTCCCGCACAGTTCCCGCATCGGCTTTATCTGATCCAACATTTGCTGGAATTCTTTCTCTTATCGGTCAGTGTTCTTTGATTATTATCATAAATGAAAACTTACCTAACATCTACACTCAAATAAATTGCCAATAACATGGTGACACCAGATGGAATTGCACTTTATTTCATAGTGCTTCTATTGATCAAATGGTTGGCCTATTATTATTATTATTATTTTTTTTTTTTTTTTTTTTTTTTTTTTTTTTTTTTTTTGTACAGAGAAACTGCAGCTTAACTGTTTGAATTACAGTTGTTTGAGAAAAGGAAGTGTCATTATTTAGGAACTATCCGCTAACAAATTTATATTCTAGGTTTAAATACTGAGACATTTTCTACTGAAAAACTACATGTTAACAACTTCAAATATTAAATACTCAGATTCCCTTTAATTACATTACAACCCACAAAAGAATAACTCATTTTAACCTCTTGAGCTGTTGATTTTCACCTTAAAGTTCCCCGTACGTTCTTGTAAATTTAGAAACAATAACTTGTCTGGCACTGTATGACATATATTTTGCATCTACTAATTACAACCTGCTTGAAGCTGCAGTTGTTAAAATGTTAAATCCATGGACACACTGGCTACACGGTTTACACATTTTCCCAAAACAGATCCTGCCATATTTGGTATCATTGGAAACACTGGGTTCTCTGGCTGTGAGCAATGCAATGGGTCCATCTTTGTAAAACCAGTTTACAAAGATGGACCCACCATTGGGTGTTCCAGAATTTAGGAATGTTTATTAATGTCAAAATTTGGTGTAATTAAATGGGTACTGAGTGAATCTTTTTTCTAACTTGGGCATGAAAATAATGCCTGTAGAAGCTATTTTTAAATAAACGGTTTAAACATAGGATGTTGGCTGCTCTCACATATGTTCTATACACTCACCATACCATTAAATCCATGCAGAAAGTGCTGAGGTTGTTGCTGTTGTGTGTTTGCAGTGATCCTCACTGTGCTGCTGGTGGGAATGGNAGAAAGTGCTGAGGTTGTTGCTGTTGTGTGTTTGCAGTGATCCTCACTGTGCTGCTGGTGGGAATGGTTCTGTGGTGGTGCAGAGATGAGTTCAGGCCCTCCAGGACTCTCTCTGTGAAGAGCTGGTGTAGCACCCTGGAGAAATCTATAAATTAGATTTCTTAACATGATTGTTATTTTCTTATATTTCTGTGATGTTCCGTGAAATCATATGTTAGTTTATTCAGCCTATATTTGATGTCAGCNTTCTTATATTTCTGTGATGTTCCGTGAAATCATATGTTAGTTTATTCAGCCTATATTTGATGTCAGCCAACATTTAAACATAGTACATGCCCCTTTAAGAAGGCACTTACCTTTAAGAAGATTGGTTAGTATGGTATGAAAAAAAAAAAGACGTGTGAGTTACAACAGGGGCTGTCTTGCTTTTTGAACTGAGGGATCGTTAAATAAAAGTTGCAAAAGAAGAAGAAATCTTTTTCTTTCTTTTCCGTATTGTTCATTTGGAGGTTGCAACACTTCTCCCTCAAAGAATCCCAGGACCCGCTCATCCAGGGTCCAGCCAAGGGCCCGCACACATGTCCTGTCAAGGTAATAGACAATGGTGCATGAGCATGCTCACTCACATACACACACATGCATCATGCATCATTAGCAGAAGTACATAAAGTGAGAGGGGTTGGGCTGCTGTCACTANACATGCATCATGCATCATTAGCAGAAGTACATAAAGTGAGAGGGGTTGGGCTGCTGTCACTAAAAAATCATCTAAATGTTACTAAAAGAGAATAATAATTAAATGTTTAATAATTAAAAAAATATCTAAATGTTACTAAAAGAGAATAATAATTAAACTTTTACAATTATATCTTAGTGAATATCTCAATTATATCTCATTTTAATTTAGAATAATTCACCACAATAACAGAATGTTCTTAGACTAGGGGCCACTTTAAGTGTATGAGCCACAGTTTGAGAACCATTGTGGTAGTTTATTTGATTTTCACAGCTTTTATAACACTGTATGTCCTTTTATTTTTAAACCTATTTTCTTCTAAATGAGGAATTCTGGAGATTATCCATTTCTATTTATATATAAGGGAGTCCTGCCCAAGAAATCTTTGTGAAGATAACTATAAAAGATGCTGACAACATAGAACAGTGTATTTCATTTGTCAGAGCAGAGAAGTCTTCAGATAGTAAGTTTCAAACATTAGACAGGAAATACAAGAACAAACTGAGGCTCTGACGGCATTCAAAAACTTGTCTGTCTAGTTTAATGTTTAAATTGTTTTAGTCTATTGTCAAGACAAAATGCCAACTATTTCCTGGTTTTAACTTCTCAGGAACTTGTGTCTAACCCTACTTTTTGCATGTTATACATTAACAGAAAAGCTGATTAATTGAAATAAATTTATCACGTCACATAAAAAAATAGGTGCAGCCCTAAAATGAAGCAAAAGTACTACAGAGGCCAGACAAAATAATGGATACACAATCATTTGCAGTGTAATGTAACAGCCTTGCTTTAAGTTCTGTCTCTGTTCAAGTTTTGACACTGTCAGGAAAGAGTTGAACTTTGACCTTTGTGGCACATGGTAGGCCATTAGTTTGTTTGTGATGATCTCAAAGAAAATGTAGAAATTGGCTGTAATGCTGTCATTCGTCAGCGCTACATTAGCGATAATTATAAAAAAGTGCTGAAACTGCTGCTTATTATCTATTTCTAAGAAAAGGTTTTATTTATTTTTGGGAAGGATTATCTTCTGGCAGCATTTATTTAGTGTAAAGCTGTTTGAACTGTTGGATGCGGTATGTGGTATCATATATGGAAGTGACATTATTTATTTCACTTCCATATATGATACCACATACTGCATTGTGTCTATTTGTGTCCCATATTCAGTTGTTGCATGTCATTTTGCATGTCTTCTTTGCCTCTTTGTGTACACTGAACATGAACACAATAGGGGATGTTGACTGAGCATCATGNTCTTCTTTGCCTCTTTGTGTACACTGAACATGAACACAATAGGGGATGTTGACTGAGCATCATGAAGAACAAGTCATGAGTAAAAACTGGTCTGGGGAGTTGTTTTGTATTCTTGTTATGATTCCAGTAAGCACAGGAGAATAATTATGATGCCTGCTTTGTTTGTCGATGCAGTGCTACAGTACATCATAAAACAATTTCCATACTTGAGCTGACAGCAATGACGTTTGTGCAGCTATTAAACATTTAGGAAATTAAATGCATCAGTGTTTGAAAATACAGCTTTTGCCTGCCCTGCATTGAGGTTCTTAACGGAATGAATGTCATTTGAAACAAACTCGAAATGGAATGTCTCATGATTGCAAAAGGCAGACATCTGATAACCAGCAATTAAGTTGCTTGGAAGCCTACAACAAATCTGTACTAATGGTAAACCAGTTTTTATTCATGTTCCCATTCAACTTGTTCCTCACGTGGCATAAATGCCGGAGAGGTCAAATAGGGGCAAAGGCTCGGGTCACCATACATTATTACATGCAGAGGTGGGTAGTAATGCATTCCATCTACTCTGTTACATTTACTTAAATAACTTTTTTTCACATAATTGTATGTTACTGAGTAGTTTTATTGCAGGATACTTTTAACTCACTCATACTTGAGTATATTTATGAAGAAAAAAATATACTTTTACTCCATTACATTTGGTCATACTCTTTGCATTACTTTTGATTTTGCCCCTTTGAATTCAGTGGATGTTCAGTTTTTTCTGTCTGCTTCAGCTCTGAAGTAGCCATACCTCCACCCTCCATTTCCATAGTTTCACCCAGAGCACAACAGTCATGGCGGAATCAACAGCGGGAGATTTAGAAGAGGCACATCCCTGGCCACACATTCAAACACTGTTTTCTTTTCAGCTATATCATGTGTTGCCATCTTTGTCTCGCTAAAAATGTGACATTTCACTTCTGAGAACTCAACATGGAACTTGAGGAAACATGGCGGTAAGCCGCAATGTTAGCTACTTAACTAGCTGCTGCTGCTAATGCCAACTCAAGTTTTCCTATTCTATTGAGTAAATTTACAAAACCAAACATAATATGGATAAATCTGTAGAATCAGTAGTGTAATGAGTGTATGGATGAAAGTGGCATGTAGTGTGTGATAAATGAAAAAACAATACTTAGAAAACAAAAGAGCTGCAGCCTGGGTCTTCTCATGTGAGCTGCATCCACTGACGGCTTCTCAGCTCCACCCACTGAAACAAACTAAACAAGTTAGAGATAGAGAAGGCCGTCACACCCTGTCCCATAAAAACAGGGCTCCATAAGAGCACTGACTTAAACATAATAGAATTGTTATTCAGTTATCATCCATATTATCAAATAGCTTATCAACTGTACCCGGCTACCTATCTACAACTGCCTTGTTTCGACCTTTCCCAACTCCTACTCAGCAACTTTGGTACCTAAGAAGCAGTTTAAGAGACAGAAGAGGAAAAAAACAGAAACGTACAGAAGAGAACAAATAAAGAACAAATTAAGCTCTAGACAGTGCATCGGCTATTACATTTTCTGAACCTTTAAGGTGCCAGATATCCAGATAATATGGTTGCAGGAACAGGCATTATCTCATCAATCTCTGATTCGGGTTCTGCAAAGAGTGTAAAAAAGTTAGAGGATTGTGGTCCACGTAGATCAACAAAGGACTGCACCCACTACCTATGTACACTTCAAAGTGTTGTAACGCCCAAATCAGTGCTAATGCTTCCTTTTCCACAATAGAATAATTTAACTGATGACAGTTAAACTTGCGAGAAAAGTAGCTTACTGGACACCAGCAGCATTCTGCTGTAACAACACTGCTCTAGCACCCACATTACTGGCATCTACTTTCAACAGAAATGGGTCTCCGACTCGGGGAGCAGCTAGCACAGGTGCAGAGGTCAAAAGAGCTTTAACATCTTCAAAAGTTCGTTGGCAACGATCTGACCACTGGAACTTGAACTTTGGACTCACAAGATCAGTCAATGGAGCCAGTACCGCAGAAAAGTTTTCACAAAAACAACGATAGTACTCCACCATTCTCAGAAAACGAGTGAGCTCTTTCTTTGTAGTGTTATATATGACCACTATACCACTATACGACCATTATACCACTATACGACCATTATACCACTATACGATTTGTTACAAGTTGGCTCATACTTGTAACAACGGAGAAAAGTCCACACACTAAGTCATTCCCTAAAATGACTGATACACCCTCCACAGGCAACGAGGGCCAAACTCCCATACACACCTCACCCTTCACAAAATCTGATCATAACTGCAAACGATGTGAGAGCACAAAACCTGTAAGCCTGTTCCCCTAATCAGCACATTTCTGCCAGTATTTGTTTCTGAGGAAAATGGCAGAACAGACTCCAAGATAAATGAATCCAAGGCACCGGTATCTCTCAGAATTTTAACCTGTTTGTCACATCCAGGTAAAGACACATACCCCTCTGATATGTATGTTAAATAACCTGGGTCAATTTCATCTGAGTTCTGTACAGGCTGATCAGGACTAGAGTGAAGAGGTACTGAAACAGCGGAGTTTGATTTTGTGTGTAGCTTAACAGCAGCTATTGCATCAGCTTTGTAACCCTGTTGAACATGAGCAGCCAGAGCAGCAGGCTTAGGGCCTTTGTTGTTTTGAGGTAACTTTGTTTTACCTTTAAGAACTGGGCACGGCACTCATTTTTCCAGTGACTTCTTCCAAGACAATAGTTATATATTCGATTTGGATCAGATTTAAGTCACCTGTCATGTAAAACGTTTGCTGGGGAACTGTCCAATTCATCAGCTCCCAACTTACCATGGTGCATGGTGTTATAATGATCTTTACGACCCCAATCATGACGTCCCCCAAAGTTAATCTTATGAGTCAAACTGAATTCATCAGCTAATATAGCTGCTGCGGACACAGTTTTTACTTTATGCTCATTAAGATACGTAGCCACACGTTCAGGAAGGACTTCCTTAAATTGTTACAGTAAGAGTAACTCCTTCAACTCTTCAACAGTCTGGACCTCAGAAGCTGCAACCCACCGGTTGAACTGAGTGGTCATCTCATGGAAAAGTTCAACATCAGACTGCCCCTTAGACTTCTTCAATTTTCTGAACTGTTGCCTGTAAGCCTTGGGCACTAGCTCATAAGCTTTCAAGACAGCTGATTTAACTTTTAAATAGTTTTCACTGTCAGCTAGACTTAAAGCTGATGGCGCCTCCTGAGCCTTACCAGTGAGAACACAATGCAAAAGCACAGCCTTCTCAGAATCAGTCCATTTTCTGATCTGGCCTAGTCTCTCAAATGACAAAAAGAATGTATCCAAGTCATTCTCATTAAATTTGGGTAACAACTTCAAATTGTATGCCACATCAAAGGAAGGCGAGTCTGCACCTGAAGAAGAAATCTTACTGTCTTTAATCAGTCCCAATCTCAAATTTTCCTGTTGCAATTCAGCTTCTTGCAACTTTGCTGTTACCTTTAATTTTTCTAATTCAAACTCATGTGCTCGTGCACGTTCCTCACGTTCACATTCCTGGTGACACTGCAACAGCAAAAGTTCTTTTTTCTGCTCAAATGTCAGTCCTCCAACCTCAGACAAAGAAAAGGGGNGGGGGCTGCAAGATGGGTATGAACTGTCTTTCACAATGTCGCTGGGCCTCCTGATGCAGAGAAGAGCGCCAATTATGTGCTCTGCAGTTTTCCTGGTCCTCTTCTCTGCTGTGCAGTCCGCAGAGGTGCAGGAACCAAACCATGTGGAGATGCAGCTTGAATACACGTTCTCAATGGCACCATAGTAGAAGATGGTGAGGGTAGGTGATTGAAGACACGCTCTCCTCAAGCGACGAAGGAAGGATAGGCGCTGATGTGCTTTCTTGTCCATGACGGTGATGTCACAGCTCCATGTGAGGTCCTCGCTCAGATTCACACCCAGAAATTTGGTGCTGGCCACTCTCTCCACCACTTCTCCTCCAATATGCAGAGGTGGCGGAGTATCTCCCCTGGATCTCCTAAAGTCCTTGGTCTTGGCAACATTGAGAGTCAGGTTGTTCGAGCCACACTGTCACTAGCTGCTTCACCTCCTCTCTCTAAGCTGACTTGTCGCCCCGACTGATCAGGCCCACCACAGTTGTGTTGTCGGCAAAATGATGGTGTTCATGCTGTACCTAGCATATCAGTCGTGTGTCATCAGGGTAACGAGCAGAGGGCTCAGTACACAGCCCTGTGGCAAGCTGGTGCTCAGCCTCATGATGCTGGAGGTGTTACTGCTAATCTTAACAACCTGTCTGTCAGTCAGAAAGTCCAGGATCCAGTTACAAAGCAGGGTGTCAAATCCAAGTAAGGACAGTTTCTCAGTCAGCTTTTGTGGGATGATGGTATTGAACACAGAGCTGAAGTCCAGGAAGAGCATTCTGGCATAGTGTTGCAACTGTCCAGTCTGTTTGCTGTAGATCATCCTTATCTAAATTAACACAGCAACACCATAAAACATTCAGTAATGGCATATGCAGTGGAAGGTTCAGGTTAAGACACTTGTGCATCATGTGCCTTACGAGAGCTTTCGTCAATAAATTCCAGCTTTAGTCATACAGTCCTCTTCTGTTTCCTCCTTTTGATTCATCCCTGCACTAAATCAAACAATATGAACCTGTAGTGCAGCAAATGCCAGGTTTCCTTACTTCAAACACCATCTGTGACCGCGCCTTTAAACTTCAGATGTTCAGAATGTTTAGGACATTATTACTGTGATACTTGGCAGTGATAGCTTTTATATTTGAAATATTTTGTTTTTCCTTCATTTTTAAGCAATAGTTGCTCATTGGACAACTTATCAATGGGCTTTTATGTTAACTTTGTAACTTTTTACATTATCTTTGTAATATGAAATACTGCACACGTTTAAAAAAAATTATATTTGGTACGCCTGGAGAATAAACATCAAAATAGTGTTTGTTACTTTATTTATGCAGAATAGATTTTCTGAGCACTGCCTTCATTCTCAGACAGTTACATACAGAAGAAGAACATGTTTTGTCTGTGTCCATTGGTCTGTTTGTTATAAGTTACTAATTACTAAGAAATTACTAAGAAATTACTAAGAAAGTTCTGAGCCAATTTCAACAATACTTTGGGTAAAAAGTGGGTCATGCAGAACCAATAAAATTTTGATATGGATGCAGATCCAATGGTGGAGTCAGGAATTTTTAAAATAACTTCTTAACATTGCAATATAGAGCATTTTATATATATATATATATGCCAATTTCCTCAAAAGTAATACAGAAATCTCAATGAAAAAAAAAATCAGATGCATTTATCCCATGGCAGATTATCAAAATGTGTACTTTCCAAATCCAAATCCAAATACTTTCCAGATCCAAATACAGCTGCTGCTTCTTATGACAAATCGCTCAAGTGCTGTAGGTGTGTATTTCTCTTTAAAGCAGGAAGTTTTGGCTTGTTCAGCCTTGAGGGAGGTATGAGCTCTCAGTGCTCTTCCAGTTATTATTTACTTCTTGCTTATTGAAGAATGACAATTTTGAATCTTGAACGTGGTACACTGATTGATTGATTGATTGATTGATTGATTGATTGACTGATTAGTTGATTGACAGGAGTTTTTTTCTTAAAAAAAAGAAAAAGAAAAAAACAGGTTTGTCTTTTTTTTTCCCCTACAGGAGTCTGTGAAGCGTTCAGGTGCCTCTCTTCAGGGGCAGCATCCTGACGCAGAATCAGGCATCGCCCTGCAGGCTGCACAGCTCTCTCTCTCTCTCTCTCTCTCTCTCTCTCTCTCNACACACACACACACACACACACACACACATACACATGCAGTTGCAGACTGGAGTTATTAATAACCAGGCAGACAAAAACGAAACAGCCACTCCAAATGGTAAGTTCATTAATTCTACAATACAGCAACTTCATCTGCTGCTGTTTGTTCAGGATCCAATCACTTGTTCCACCTTTTATTTGGTGGAGATTGTAATGAATTTCTGCTTTAAAGTAATGTGTATTATTTCATATCGTATCATTTTCTGATTGATGAAGTCATTTGGATGAATGGTGAAACGTTTCAAGATTAAAAAAACTTGAATCCAGTTGATTTGACTCAGTTTTCACACAGTATAAGTACCCGCCTGAATGACTGAGAATCTTCACCAAATCATATCTTAAGATATCTTAACATTTTTTTATTTCTGTCTAGGCTGAATCGATAGACGTCGCGTCGTGTAATTGGTGAATGGATGAATTCTGGTTTATTCGAATGAGTTTAACAAGCAGCACGTCAGGCAGAAACTGACGAACCAAATGCTCTTGGCTTTGTCTTATGATAACATTTATCTCACTCCTGCGTTTTATAAAAATAGTTACCGCATTTAATAGATTATAATCCATGTTTTTGTTCATATATGTAGGAATCATCTGAAGCTCCAAAACTGACTTATTTATAAAATCTATATAATATATATCTATTGATACAGTTTTACGCAAAAACAATACAGATATGACAAGTGAATTAATAAGTTTAGATTTTTAACCCTGACGAAAAAGCCCTTAAATATTCTTAGTAATTGATAGGTACCTGCTGTATCTTATTTTGTCTTTACATGCCCTTTGACATGAAATATGATAGCATGTGAGCTCATATCAGCCTCTTGAACTTTCTATTTGTTTTAATCCCAGTTAACATTCCCCAAATTTATTAGTCATGCATCCAGGTTGTGTTATTTAAAAAGTAATACTATTTTTTTTTATCTTGACACTGACACAATAATTATCTTACATTCATATATGACTTCTACAATAGAATTTTTTGTGTAGTATGTTCTTAATGTTTGTATAGGGTTACAACTCTTTCTGTCATCATTTACATAAATGTTTCCTGTTGTACATAATTAAATTCCAAATATTTATATAACTATGGCTCTATGGTAAATTGTTCTCCATATGTTGTATCTGTCCTGTAGAAATGCAGTAAGCATACATGTACTGGTTTTGAGTAATATATAGCACGGGGAGGTGAACCCACGGCTCTCGAGCCACGTGCGGGCTGCAGACCCGGTTCAGTGTGGCTCATAGTCAGAGTGGCCAATTGGGAGGTTTGAGAATATTCCCAGTGGATGGGCCGTTTAGCTGTTGGACCGGTGACACAGTCAAAAACAAAACAATTTCATTTGAAGATTATCACGTTGCTAAACCTGTTCTAAAAGTACAAGTTTAACANCAAAACAATTTCATTTGAAGATTATCACGTTGCTAAACCTGTTCTAAAAGTACAAGTTTAACATTCTTTAGCGGTGACAGTGCTGTAAGCATCCAGGCACTGATAGAAAGGCTGGGTCTGGACGACCTACAATGTAAAGTGTTACATTTCGTGCACGTGTGCATGTGCTGGAGTTTCCACAGTGACAGCAGGGTAGTCTGACAAAAGTGCTGGTCGTGTTGGTGGATGTGAACGGGAGAAAGAATTTTCACGTGCACACACACACACACCACGAATGCTCCACACAGAAGTACATGAATGCATGACCTTTTCTGCAGCGCAAAACCGCCTGTGATGGGGGAGCAGATTTTTAAAAAAGAAAAAAAAAGCACCTTAGGCGGCCAAATGTGCCAAACTGACTTGCATGTTTTCAAGCGGACAAACAAGCAGCAGAAACTGGTAACTCAAGGTAAAGAGATGATGATGATGAGGCTGTGATGAACTGGCTGTGTAGGATGGGAGAGGGGTGGAGCAGCAGAGCACATGGATGTCTGGCTCAGCTATATAGAGTCCTGAATGCTGTGGTGGCAGGGCAGAAATGTTCTGTGCGATAATAAATATTCAAATAAATTAAAAAATGAGTGACCTGAGAGTTGATGCTGTGTGTGGTGGCCACTGGGGTGACCAGGTTTTGTGTATGGTGGCCATGGCCACCATGGGCCACCCCTGGCTCCGCCATTGGGGCCAAACTTTATGGTGTGTGCTGCAGCCTGCACTGTGGCAGGCTGCAGTGTGGAGAGGAGTGCATATGCTCTGTGCTGTGTCTCTGTGCATATGCTGCCACCACACCCGGAGCATGTTCAGACCAAGCCGGACTTTGTGGTGTGCCTCGCAGCCTGCCATTAGTGCCTGTTGAGCAGAGCATATGCTGCCTTGCCCGGAGTGTGTCCTGCCACATGGACTACTTTTACCAGCACAGTTCAAGTACCATGCTCATCCAAACAATTTCATATGGAACACTGCATGTCTTTGGGACCTGAGCAATGAACCTGCTGAACTTCAACTTCATACGGTGCGGGTTCTAGAGATGTTGGTGCCACAGACAGAGATTTCTGGCTTTATAGTTCAGATTATAGTTAAGANCGGGTTCTAGAGATGTTGGTGCCACAGACAGAGATTTCTGGCTTTATAGTTCAGATTATAGTTAAGATGTATCCATGAAGCATGTACTCAGAGCTTAGCCTTTGTTCAAAACCTGCCAAAGCCATATTTTTAATATTTTAATAATTGGTGCCTCTTAAGTGAGGTGAAAGCCCCTGACTACAAAAACTGGATTAACATGAGGAAATTCATCTGCAGGTAAGACAACCCTTTATTGTGAAATGCAGTCAGTTCTCCACTAATTTTTTTTTTTTTTTTTTTTNTTTTTTTTTTTTTTTTTTGTATACCAAGCACCTACAGCAGAGAGAGAGAGAGAGAGAGAGAGAGATTCTTTCGTCATTTTCGCTCAATGTGTCTTTCCATTTGTCTCGCTCACAGATGGAGAGACACAGGCAGTTCATTTCATTCAATTCATTTCATTACAGTCCGCTTCAATACGTAGGCCTAAGTATGTGTGCACTGCTATTGCACTTATAAACAGGAAAGCAAAAAATAAAGAAATATGCAATAAGCAAGAAATGTCTTTTGTAAAGTTGGTTCACTTGTGTCTAGTGCAGCGGTGCATGTGTTTCAGTGCTGTAGCAAGATCATCATTGTCATATGAAAATATCATTACTTAAACTATATGTCTAAATGTGGTGCAAAGTTTCAATTTGAATCAGAGTTTAGCTCTCTCTTTTGCTCGAACATTCATTCCCTCACTCATGCAGTGTTTTCAGTCCAGGTCATTTAAGGAGGTTTATTAAACAGCTGATAGAATTTCTAGATTTACGGTAGGTTATTTTTAGGGCATGATGACACTACTCACATATCAGCTCTAGATGACCAATAAGTAACAAGAAATTGCAAATCATTTTTCTCTGTTTTTCTGTAGCTGCCTGGCTGACANATGACCAATAAGTAACAAGAAATTGCAAATCATTTTTCTCTGTTTTTCTGTAGCTGCCTGGCTGACATGTGACCCTACGACAGTGTATTAGGGCCAAATGAAGGGAAACAAAAAAACAAAAAAAAAAACGAGGGGGCATTATTTTGAGTTTTTAAACGTGCAAATTTGCCAGTTTAAAAACTCGAGAAAAAAAAGTGTATGCTGGCCATATGCCATATGTTTTTTAAGTCCATATGTTTATAATTTGATGATGTGTATGATAATTGGATGATTTTGCACTAAAAGCACAACTTTCTTTATTGCTAAATCCAATGGAAATGTATAATTTAATAAGGTCATGTACTGCAGACATAGTCACAAAAGTCAGTATGCTTATAATTCATGACATTGCGATAAAACAACATGAGACTTAATTCGGATTATTTTTCTGAGTTTTAAAAACTCAATTATAACTTATTAAATTTGGAGGTTTTAAAACTCAGAAAACTAAGGAGAAATAGGGAATCGGAATTAACAGTCTCACGTTGTGCAGGCACTATATCTGCACATCACCTTATTAAATTACACTTTTCCATCGGATTTAACAGTAAAGAAATACTTGCTTTTAGCACAATATCATGCATTATCATAAGCATACTAACTTTTAAAACTGGTAAATTATGTTGTGACCTGCAGTACATGACCATATTAAATTATACTTTTCCTTTGGATCCAGCAATAAAGAAAATTGTGGCTTTTAGCACAAAATCATCTCATTATCATGCACATAAACATCATGGAATTATAAACATACAGACATTTAAAACATAGGGCATATGGACAGCATAAACTTTTTTCAAGTTTTTAAACTGGCAAATTTGTGTGTTTTTAAACGTGCAACTTTGCACGTTTAAAAACTCCAAATAATACCCCCTAGTTTTTTCCCCTTCATACGGCCTTAATACACCGTCGAGTGACCCTGACCGTCCTGAACCTCGTTATTTTTTTCCTGAACCCAAGAGGACCTTGTTTAATACATGAGCTGATATCAAGGGGATCTTGTAATAATTCTGTTCCTTATAACAGCAGCAACAACTAGCTATCTATTAATAATCACATACACGTGACATTAGTTAAGGTGAAGTTACATAATCTTATTTACAGTAACTAATTTTGGGCAAATACAAAATAAACTCATACGGCGGCCAAGGCCACCCCTCTGGAGAAGATGGTATAATCCAATGTGTGACTCCATTTTTTTTTTTTTTCNTTTTTTTTTTTTTTCCCCCTGTGAGAACACACCTGCATTTGCTGCTGCTGCCATTTTCGTAATGGTAATAGTTCCGAAGTCTAGGTTGTGGATGTCAGTGAAGTCACGTTATGGATGAACTGGACGATGTTGTACTCACCACACTCAGAGGTAAGTTATGCTAACATGGTATGTTGTATTAACGCTGTGTTAGCTTTTACTAGCTAATTTAGCTTGGAAAGTGGGGTCGTGTTGTTTGCTTCTCCTATAAATGTAACGTTATGTTGGTGCAATTAGATAACATAACAGTGAGAATAAAGTCATACTTCATTTTTCACAGCGTTTTTGGTGAGTTTTATTGAGTAGAAAGTGGCGTTTTAATGTACCTCACTCGAGTGCCATAAGAAACTGCAGTGTCACTAGAGCGCCAAAATGGCGCCGTTATTGTCGAATAAAACGGCGCCATTAATATGAATCGCGTGAAAATAGAGAGATTTAAGGCCTTATGAAGCTTTGGGGCTTTCTTTCTATTCGTCTATTCGGGGCTTCAAACGCAGCAAACAGTGGCATCTGGTTTGTAGCACTTAGGTCTTCATGGGCCATACTACATCAACAATTCTGATTTTAATAGTTTTTTTTAATCTCGTGTGCAATAAAAGTCCAAGAAGCCTGATTATTTATTAAATATGTAACACTTTTGTTTAAAAGTTCTGCGTGAAATGTAGATGGTATGGTGCAACATGTTAAATAATTAAATAAATTCATTGTCTATACAGCCTCAATCTTAAATATGTTTGCTGACTTGAAATCAGAATGTACCTTATTAGCATAGTTTAGTGCAAGGCTTTACTCTCACTCTTTTTTTTTCAATTGCAAAGCTAGAATATAAATACTGTATATCTATTTTAAAGATGCTTTCAAATTCACCTAGTACTCTTGAAACAGAATGACTGCAAGAGTGAGGGAAATGTCAGAACACTATGCTAATGTCACAATGTAAAAATGAATCTAAAATATTTTCATCTGTTATGATTTAAATCGCAAGAGCCACAGGAGGACACCAAATACCCTAGCAAACATGAGGTCAATGCCATGGCGAAGCGATTGGTGGAGTACTACCCAATGATAAAAGACAGGTCATCAAACAGTGAGTGGGTAAGTAGCTTTTTGTCACTATTGCTTGTTTTTGATGTTTATGGCAGAAAGGTCTCTTTTGTCATCTTTTAATGTTTAATTTTGGTACCCAGCAGGAGCACATAGCTAAAAAGCTCATGAAGATACTCTCAAGTGTCAGAAGGCCAAGGTTCCTCCTTCGAAGAAACCACGGCAGGATGGGGAAATTGATACAGATGTTGTAACAAGTGACTACGATGGAGATTCCAGTGCATCTACCATTATTCTGGAACGGTCANCACAGATGTTGTAACAAGTGACTACGATGGAGATTCCAGTGCATCTACCATTATTCTGGAACGGTCACCTGCTAGCAGCCCAGTGCAACACCGGGATACCAGTGATGAAGCATGTATGTATTGCATTCAATACCTCTGTATTCATCTATGGGTTCTTTGGTAGATAAAAACATACACCACCAGCAAGTGGACATGCAACAACTTTAGTNTCATCTATGGGTTCTTTGGTAGATAAAAACATACACCACCAGCAAGTGGACATGCAACAACTTTAGTGTCTATCAAGGGATGTTATTCCATTGTTCGGTATTGGAATATTATAAGAAGTTACAGAAATGAATGAAAGAATGATGTTGCTCTCAATTCCTCCTGTTAATTTGGAAACCAAATTCCTCCCCTCCCCTCCCCTTTTTTTTTTTTTTTTTTTTAAGCTGGTTCAGTTGACCTCTTGGACAGCCAGAAGACCCAGGCAATATATTAACAAGACCCTCCAAGAAAGGTACAAGTCCAAGAATCCAAACAAAGCTGCAGTAACTCTTTTGCTGTACCTGGAGTTTGAGTCTAGAAGACGCTTCATTACCTCATGTTTTAAAGGAGCAAGACAGACCAACAAAGATTCTAGAGGCTTACCCATGTTTCAGAGAAGTGGATCATGTAAGCAAATGTTTGCCACTTGCCACTTTTCCGTCAAACCAGTGGAGAATGCTACAGCTGTGTTCAGAGCCCACTGCTCTTCCCACCCGCACCATGCCACAGAGGAAGCTGGGCACAAGCAGCGAGGCTCTTTTCCATGTCCTCAGGGTGAGACTTACTGCATTTTATACTGTATGTTGCAGATATTCTTGCACACTATATATTCTGTGTGGTTATTTTTTGTTAGAAGCTTTTGTCATTTTTACAATGACAAAAGGGGAAGTGTTGTCCATGCTGTAATTCAGCAAAGAATGTATACAAAATCTTTTCCCTCATTTGTCAGGGGTTGATTACATCTTTCTAGTTTTTTTTTTTTTTTTTTNTTTTTTTTTTTTTTTTATGTAGAATTATAATTTATTATCATTATCTAAGTCCAGGTCAAGGTGTGGGTGCTACGTGTAGTTTTTTCTAACCTTCATTGGCTTTTGTCATCTAGACCTCTGAAGACCCTGATGCTTTCCTGCGCCAACGACCCGTCTTGTCCAGTTGTGCTTGTCTCTGAAGAGAACTGTTTGATCGCCATTGGAAGCACACCAGTGGCCACCTTTGACAGAGAGAACTTTTACGAGGGACCGCTTTACCTCATGGGATATTATTATGCCTTCCATCTCACATATCCTAAGTGCATTTCGACTCTACTGTCAGTCCTGCAGAGATTCTCCAAGATTCCATCCATGACCATGACACCACTCCCTCCTACAAGAAAGCCATCAGTGAGTGGAAATCTTTCGTCGAGTGAGTCTCTCCTTCTCTCTTTGTCTCTGTCTGTCTTTCTGTCTCTCTTTTTCTTTGTCCGTCTCTCTCTTTCTCTCTTTGTCCCTCAGTCTCTTTCTCTCTCTATCTCTTTGTCCCTCTGTCTCTCTTTCTCTGTTTCTCGTTGTCCCACTTTCTTTCTTTTTGTCCCTCTGTCTCTCTTTCTCAAGTTGTCCCTCTTTCTGTTTCTTTCTCTGTCTCTTTGTCCCTCTGTTTGTCTCTCTTTCTCTCTTTGTCCCTCTGTCTCTTTCTCTCCTTGGAATACTCATCTCTGAAAAAACTGAATTTCAAAAACGGCTAGTAAGTTCAGGGTTCATAGAAAGTCTTGAATGTTTGGAAAATGCTTAATTGTGAATATCTGAGAGACTGAAAACAGCATTTGTGACATGTTTGCATGAAAAATTACTTTCATCAGGGTTTGTTCAAACTCTTGAAAGTTCGAAAAATGCTTAATTGTAACTGTTATGTTTCCAAGGTTAGGAATATGCTTGAATTTGGATTTACTACTTGAAAAATACTTGATTTTCAACATAAGCTGGTGTTTCATCTACACAGTCACTCAAAAATCTTTTAATATTTGTCAGATGTCACATCCCGTTGTCACATTTGTTTGTTGTCTCCTGGCATCTCAGGCCAGATCTCTTGATTCCTTATTCAGGAAATTACAAACATTAAATAATCAGGACCAAAACGTACAATCAAAGTTAACATGAACTGCTGGTAAAATTAACAAAGTGACAATTGATTGCTGTGGGTGTAAAGGAATTCTGTAAACCTTTAAATTAAAAAAAAATGCAAAGCATAAGATTGCTTCTGGTGCCTTGATTTAAGACAAAGTTACATATTTTTATTGTGCTGTTTGAAGAAATTGTGTCATATTTTACCTATATACTCGAGTTTTTTTTTCACCAATTTTCACAACACAAATTGGGGGACAGCGTATAGTCAAGTAATTCAAATCAGACTGAAATTTCCAGGCATGGAAATACTACCAATTACCACTACCCATGGAAAATAGTTTAAATCATACCTTATAATGAGATATTTCCTGACAAAACATCTGATTAAGCACATTTTGCGGAGGCCAGTAAGGCTAACGCAATCAGCTGCTGAAATAAATATCATGTTTACCGGTACCGATGTGAAAGCCATTTCTTGGTTCAGATGTTTAAAATATTTTATTTGGGAATAGCGAAATCAAATAAGTTATTATGTTTCAATATGCTGACTGATCAGAGCCGGCTCCGTGAAGTGCCGCTATGATACGTACCGGCTTGTCATGGAGGATCTATAGACACTCAGCTGGAAGAACGGGGCAGCGGTGTAGTTATTTACCTCACCTCACATCATGTTTTGTTGTTTTGATTTTGAAAAATAATTCACGTAAAGAACAAGAGCGCGATGTTATCATTCCAGTGTGCTTAAGGAAGAGAAGCCCCGTTAAAGCGGTGCAGTTTTAAAACAGCCGCCATAACCGGTACATGGATTATTTCCAGAAAATCAGAGGAACACTGACAATACTCAAGAAACATGTAATTTGCTAAACAAATAAATTAATGGAACAACATCAGGGGGTCAGCTGAGGGAATTCCAAAACTNTAATTTGCTAAACAAATAAATTAATGGAACAACATCAGGGGGTCAGCTGAGGGAATTCCAAAACTCTATCGACGAATGTCCAGCACATAGACAGACCTGCATGGACTCAGGTACAGGATAATTACTGGAAACCACGTAACGGTGAGGTTCTTCACAAAATATTCACCATAATTACACAGCTAAATATGCTAAATAAGCGCTGTGATAATTAAAACTCATTTGTAAAGCTTTCCTTACCTTCGTCACTGCATTGTTGAACTTTTTGACGATTCAGGAGAGGAAGAGGAGTCCGGAAAACTTAATGACAGCTAATGTTAGTTAACGTAATCACCTGTTTACCGGTACCGTACGTGGATTATTTTCAGAAAATCATAGGAATTCTACGACAATACCCAGAAAAAAAAAAAAAANAAAAAAAGGTAGGCTAATTTGCTAAACAAATACATTGATGGAGCAACTTTGGGGGGTCGGCTTATATTCGGGTTTCTGTAAAAAGCTAAATTTGCAGGTCAAAATTGGGGGGGTCGACTAATAGTCGAGATCGGGCTATAGTGGAGTATATAGGGTATTTTTTTTTATTTTTTATTTATTTTTATTTTTTTTTTTGCTACTTATTAACCTGAGATTAAGGTGTAAATTCTTGAAGTCAGCTCAATCATGAGACCAAAATACTCATTTTATGTAAGTTTGTCTTAACTGAGTTTTAATTGCTTGTAACAAGCACAACTTGTTAAAGTTTTAGCATTTTTGTCTAGTTTTAAAAGGTCCATTATGGTCTTACAGTGTCTAGACTTTTATGCTAGTTTTAAGAATTCTAGCCAAGCAAATTTTGCTTACCCCATTGGCAGATTTTGTTGCTTGATAGAAGACAATTTGATTATATTTAAGAATATTTGGCTTGTTTCAAGTAGGGCTGTTTTTGCAGTGCATACAGCACCAGGTTCTAGAGATGATGGTGCCACAGACAGAGATTACTGTCTTTATAGTTAGATTGTAAATAGCATTGTAAAAACCACGACAGCAGCATGTGGGTGAGAAGTTTCTTTTGTTTGTTCACTGTTTTCTCCTGTTTATTGTTTAGGAGTCCAGAGGGCTGTACCACGAAGCACGTTCAACAGAGCCAGGGTTTCTTTGCTTTAGCTGGCTCGACAAAGCCTAAAACTCCAGTCAGAGATAACGGGTGCCACCACGGTCTTTATCAACTGTCTTTGTCAACCCAGGCTTTCCTCATCAGGCTCTGTGCGCGTTCCCATAAAGGAGGCGTGTCGGCCATCATTTACCTCTCCTGCCAGACAAAATGGACCAATCAGAGCTGTTTATTTCAGTCAGGAGGAGCAAAGTTATCATGCAGCGTTATGAAGATTTCAGACACATCATGACTGCTAAAAGCAACACCGTTGCTGCAAATAAGGCTAGGGAGGAATGCTGGCAGAAAGTTGCTGATAGTTTATACGTAAGTTTATGTAATTTACCACTCAATGCATCAATGCCCACCGTTTATTCCTAACGTGATAGCTGCACATTCTACAGCTCTCACACTTTAAACTTGATGCAGCAGATTTAAATATTATACTAAGAACTGCATTTAGGTCTGACACTGTCCCATGTAGGATACATAACAATCACTAGTTTTTGACCAAATCAAAGTGAAATTAATTTTATTAGCTTGTTGACTAATCCATTTTTAATCGGCGTTCTATTAGCTGTACAGTGTATACTATTAATGTAAACTGATAAACTGATTCATGATGTGGTATACTATTAATGTAAATGTCATACTGATTCATAATACAGTATTCTGTATTATTAATGTAAACATCATACTGATTCATAATATAGTATTCTGTATTATTAATGTAAATGTCATACTTATTCATAATATAGTGAACTATTAATGTATGTTACCTGCGATTTTATAGAAGGCTTCTTTTATAGCGAGTGAGGGCAAATGGCCCGGGAACACCACAAACATATGTTTGTGGTGGTGTATATGTATTAATTTCACTGTGATTTGGTCAAAAACTAGTGATTGTTATGCATATAGTTTACGCTACTTTAAGTCACAGCTCTGTTCGGTAGCATTCCTAATGCATGGCTTGACAAGGGTTTGCAAAGGGTGACACATTTTATAGTCGATTTCAAGCCAAAACTCTGAACTAAACCTGGTCCGACCAGGTTATGTCTGCAGCATGAGTTGCCATGGTGATCCAGCCAGGTTAAAAGAGAGCCATTTTCGTGGTACTGAAAACCCTGGCTTTAGGCTCAACATACCTCGCTAACCCACTAATCTCGCTTCATGGTACAGCCCTCAGGTTATACCTGTGTATTTTAGTTTCTTTTTGTTATTTTTGGCAGGGAAGATTAGGGACACTTTAGATGGTTTTGTTTATTGTTTTTGCACTGCTCACCCTTATGAAAATAAACGCCGCCTTTTTTTTGCTTTATAACTTTGTCATGGCCTTCCTTTGGAGTGGGAGAGGAGGAGGAGGAGTCACAGTTTTATGTTATGGCCTGGTTCCCCTAAACTGGTTGTAACAAAACTCTTTTTTGTTGTTGTTAGATGATTGGATGAATTGTTTTTCATTGTGACATGAATTTTTCATGCCACATTACCATCAAATCACAGTATGGTGTAAAGAAAAAATCAGGTGTTTTCATTTCACTGTTTCCAGCAGGGGGCAGCATAGACGTGCCAATACTAAATACAAAGCCCTCTCATTTCTTTTTCTGAAGCAGCTGCATTATCAGTGCCAGAATGAAAAAAAAACCATCCAATCACAGTGTGGGGGCGGGGCTTAAAGCATGGTTTGTTCTGAACGTGCATCAGCAATAATTTTATATTGTTCTATGTGGAGTGGTTGTAGAGAGAATAGGGGACATAGAACTTCTCACACGTGGCAAATTTCATCAACAAACATGCAAACAGCAGGAACAAATTAGCCTCACACTAACAGTTTCTGGTGAAGATGCAGCTGGGACATCAAAGGACATTACCAGTCTGATGGACCAGGCCAGTCTCCCACACACACACACACACACACATATATATATATACGTATGTATATATATACATACGTATATATATATATATATATTCNCTCCCACACACACACACACACACACATATATATATATACGTATGTATATATATACATATGTATATATATATATATATTCCTATTACCTCCGTAATCAGGTATACTTGGAAATTTAGATTACTGTACCAGAAATTGTGAATCTCTACAGTGTCAAAATCATGCTGTGTTCTTCCATTTGTTGGAACAGAGTCACAATCTCATGCTTTATTCTTTCCTGAACTGACATGATCGTTAACTATCACCTGCAAATGCGTGTTCAGAACAAACCATGCTATAAGTTCCGCCCCCACGCTGTGATTGGACTGTGTTTTATTTTTCATTCTGGTACAGATAAAGCAGCTGCTTCAGAAAAAGAAATGAGAGGGCTTTGTATTTAGTTGTGGCACATCTCTGCTGCCCCCTGCTGGACAACTGTGAAATGAAAAATCCCTGATCTTTTCTTTTCACTGTACTGTGATTCGATTGTAATGAGGCATGAAAAAATCATGTCACAATGAAAAATGACTCATTCAATCATTCAAATAAAAAAAAAAAAAGTTTTCAATATACCATATGTTTTTCACTTAATGACGACACAGTAAATGTGTGTATGGAAATGAAATACAAATGAAAACATGTATTTCACAAACATTATATTTCACTATTTTTTTTAAATTGTTTCCCTTAGAATCTTCCATAGAAAACACTTTTCATAGAAAAGACACACTTCCAGGTTCTTCTTGACTGATCATTTAAAATTGTTAGGGAGCAAAATGACAATTATGACA
>VXCM01006793.1:0-29296 GCA_014773175.1 Lucifuga dentata | reverse complement strand
CTATCTATCTATCTGTCTATCTATCTATCTATCTATCTATCTATCTATCTATCTATCTATCTATCTATCTATCTATCTATCTATCTATCTATCTGTCTATGTTTGTATAGCCTCTGTGACCTCTGACCTGTTGACTGGGGGTTATTGTCTCAGTAGGACAGGTGTCTGTCCATCTGTTAAAGACATGAGAGTTCATCAAACACTTGGTTACTGTTTCATCACTCAGCTCAGCCTGACAGCAGATATCCAGTTATACATATACACATATAATACACATAATTACATAAAGCGTACAGTAGATATGATATTCTCTGTCTCTGCACGTCTCCTTTAAATAAGGAAAGGATAAATGTCTCCAGTCTTATTTGCAGAGCACTATTTATATACCTGGGGACCTAATGACACTTTCACAGGGGACAAACTAATTAGCTTCATTCATTTATAAGTAAAATTAGCTCTCTTCAGAGTTCTTGCACCAGAATAGTATGTGTCAGGCATGAAGAAATGAAATGAAATGAAATATATTTTGGTCTGCATCAATATGCATACAAAAAAAAAAAAAAAAANTTTTTTTTTTTTTTTTTTTTTTTTTTTTTTTTTTTTTTTCAGACCAAAGGGTGTTGGCTGAAGCTACAGCTTATTTTGCCAAGCCCTCGTACTTTTACAGAACATGTTTGGCGTTCAACATTGCATCATAACAAAATTTCATGTTCCCAAGAAAATGTCTGTGAGTTTCCTGTAAAGAACTTCCTGTTAAATCACTTTCCCGACTGTTAAAGTGATATTTCCCACCTCGACTCATTCATCTCCATCATGTTTGACTGAGAAAAGTCCTTCCAGAAGAGACAAACTGATGATTATAAATGATATATTGATTATGTTTTGTCTCTGGGCTTTACAGGCCTCACTGACAGGTGGAGGGACCTTAAATTACAGGTTTCTTCCTGTGGCCCCCGACCCTGTGGAGAAGGCTACTTTCTGTGACTAACAGCTGTAATTCCCCCCCAACTATCACAGTGCAGGAGGTTCAGGTTCCAGCTTTCAGAGCAAAGAGTCGCGCTTCAGCTGGAGACACATTCCAGTCGGATTTTATCAAACGGGTTTGTGTCAAAATTAAAAAGTCTGGAGTCCTGATGACCTGATGGTACAATTCTTCAAAGTCTGAGAACTCCAGCATATTCCTCATCACATCTGATCTGCGGACTGTGTCGTGATGGGGTTTGATTGGGTTCTTCACATCTGAACCCTGAACAGCCTTGGTGCCAAAGCTGATCAGGCCTTTGCTGTCCGTGGAATTCCCTGTCAGAGGATCTCAGGCTGGCTAAGCAGTGTCCTCTCTTAAAACATTACTGAAAACCTTCTTTGTCATAAGCTCTTCTCTTAAAGGGCTATACCACCCAGTTTGCATGTTTGAGCCTAATATATTTAATTTGTACATTGAATATATTAGGCTCAAACACACAAAATGTTTTATTGTGGTTATTTAATTCTGTTCTTTTATGTATTTGTTGTTTTTGTCTCCTTGGCTTTTATCTTTTTTTAACGTCTGCTCTGTGCAGCACCTTGTAACTTTGTTTTAAAAAGCTGCTATATAAGTTATTATTATTGTTGTTGCTGTTTACAGGCTTGGCAGAAATGCTGATTATATTAGTATGAACACAACCGATCTTGAATGGATCTTGACTTTAGAAATGTTCCAAAACGTCCTTTTTAAATATCCATTGCTTTTTGTTAACCTTATTAAACATTTTTGTTAAACCTACAATAAGTGTGTGTGTGTTTTTTTATATTAACTTTCAATAAGTAGGAAAAGGTAGAATACACTGAACTTTAAGCTCCAAAAAGAAGCTTTAATAAATACGTTTTGACTGAGAAGGTCCTTGTTGGTCCTTTATTAAATGCAACATTGCATTAAATAAAGTTAAATAAAGCCTCTGTTTCTGGGAGCTTGAAACTCAGTGTGTGCTCTACATTTTTCTCCTTATTGCTGAACTCTTATTTAATCCTGCACCTGAGCCCAACATGGGTTGGATATACACACCATTCCACTTTTTCTGTCTGGAACATGTCAGGTTTTGCGAGCCAGAATGTGTTGTTCTGTCTCATGTTGGGTTTTGTTTGTTTGTTTGTTTGTTTGTTTGTTTGTTTGTTTTTTGTAGCACGCCATTCAGTGCAAAGTGAAAACGCAAATTGCAGTAAGGCCTTTTAGACTCTAGAGGGTTAAAGCTTTCAGTTTCATGCATGGAAAGCCAAGCATGGCCTTGCTTTTTTTCTGAACAGAAATGAGTGTAACAGCAGAAATAAAAGCTCCATCATTCCTTCATCGCCGGCGTTCTGAGAGGCCGTCAGCGGCAGATCAAAGCTCTGTGCCGCCCTGCCTTTAAAACAGACATTACAAATATTCCCGGGTCTCCGTTCAGTCCACCACTGCTATGAAGACACTGCCAATTAACCAAAGTGTAAATTCCTGCAGAAAGCATCAGCAGCCCTCCTAACGTCTCTCTTCACTCCGGATGCTATTTCAAGGTGGAATCTGGTCCGGGGCTTAGAGGGTGTCCATAGCTCACATTCCCAACCAGAGGCACTGAAGTCTTGAGGCTTTATTCTGGGAACATGGCGTTATTCCTGCGCCTGGTCCAGCCCTCTGAGTTCTGATTCAGTAAAGCATCTTGTGTTTATGCCCTTTTCTCCGAGTATTCAGTCAAAAGAAATCACATTTGTGTGTAGAATGCCTTTAACATGAACCAGCGTATACAGTGGGATCAAACAGAAAAGGCAACACCATGTCAGGTCAAACGAGCAAAAACAAATTACAAGTCTGAAGCTCTGCTAGCAGCCCCTTCAGGCTGAAATGTGCATTACACCCTGAAATGTTTATGTAGGTTTATTTTAGTCATAATGTACATTCTGCACCCAAAAACGGGTGGGCAGCATCCGGGTTCCAGGCCATGAACTGCCTGAGAGACTTTGATGAGGGTCACAAGGCAGTTCATAAACGCAGTATCATAAATAGAAATTCATAAAATGCTCTAGACAGCATTTGTCTCTTTGGATATAAAATAAAATAACACGAAATAGCAACACTCCCTTTACACCCATACCAGTCAATTTCTTCCCTCGCTCATATTACCATATAAAATGGTGACTTTAAAGAAAACAGTACATGTGGAATGTTGCCCTTACCAAGAGAGATGGACAACTAATGATTACTTTTGTTGAGATAAAAGGGAAACCTGTGAGCCTACTCTGTGGGGATCCATCCAAATTTGGAGCATTATTATGTGCTAAATTGAACCAGTTGCATGGATAAAGTCCTTTCTCTTCAGCAGGGTTTGGATGCCAACAAGTTGCCTTCCTCATTCCGACAGGGAAGTGCTACGCAGGCCAGTTTTGTGGCGAGCTAATTGCTTTAGAAGCTCAGTCTGTAAGAGATGCAGAGTTGTTAGCACCGGACAAAGTAAAATTGTGAGTGTTGGTTTGTCTTGAAGCATCATTGCAGAGCAGATTACTGACATGGCTGACGAAACTTCCAGTTTTTCCTCTATAACAGTGAAGGTGAAGTCATTAATGGCGTCACCAAACTGAAAACTCATTTGAAAAACTTGTTCTGGCCATGAACAAATTTGAGCCACCATTTGAAAAGTCAAGTGGTCTTTGGAGCTCGGCCATGTTTGGCTCGTAAGAGGTTAATGACGCGACTCAAAAAGAAATCAATCATCTCAGTCTTCAGCTGCAGGGTTTAAAGGACCATACCACCCATTTTGCATGTTTGAGCCTAATATATTAAATTTTCATACACGTTACATTACGGACAATCATTTCCCAAAGGATAAAACCGTATTTCAGCTTTCCTGATATTTTGCTAAATCTCTTAATCTTTCAAAATCAAATATTCAAGTGATACACCCACCTTAAAAATCCATGTTTCTCCTGCTAATAGTTACACAGCCTTATGAAGTCACGGTCCTTTAAATTTTTCCATAAACGCAGGTCTTCTTTTGGGACTATATTCCCCGGTGGAGGCATACATTCACTCCACGCTTTTTATTGAGCTTAAACACTAAAATTACATAACTTCTAAAAAAACCTGAATACACGTCTTGTTGGTGATGATGGATTACCTATCCCAAGAACGTTTACAGTATCAACAAGTTGATTTTAATAGCAGAATGAACTGAAACCAATGGAGGTCTGGAAGGTAGGAAAAACATTTTTAATTCACCGTTCCAGTAGTATGCTTTGGGAAATGATTGTCAATAACGTTACATGTATGAAAATTGAATATATTAGGCTCAAACATGCAAAATAGTGGTATGGTCCTTTAATGGTTTGTGACTGTATCATACATCAAGAAAGCCTGTGTGCAATGAAGCTCAACATGATGGAAAAACTCGCTTCAACCTTAAAGGATAAAATAGATTCCTATCAGACCACCTGGACCCCATTTAATACAGCTGATTAATATTTTGATTGATGTTTGAACAATAAAAATCAAGTCAATTTACACTGATAATGTTCTAAGTACTCCATATGAAAAAGGTTCCCACCCCTGCCCTAAAGGATGAAAATGATTGACTGAACGCACACATTGGTGATTAAGCTACTGTTAAAGCCTTACCAGTAGTGGGGCTAAAAATCTAAAGTTGTCCTGATGCTGGTGCTACAGAAAAGGTCACGAGGTCATTAAAGTCAAAGGAGTTCATGCTTCAGAGAATCCATAACGCTCTGAGAAGTGATATTTGTTTTTTTGTGTCGCATTTATTTGCGTGATTTTTGCTGAAGAATTGCTAAGATTTTTCAAAAGGACGTTTGTAGTTTACATTAAACAAGGTCATCTTATGTGAAGGTCAAAACAGAATACGTTGCTTCTAAGGCTGGATTTACACAACATGCACATGTGACCTGATTCTGATCTTTTGCTGTCATGTGACATGTATCAGACACGCTTCCTGAAGATGTAAATGGTAAAAAGCCACATGGAATCAGATATTCTCAGATCTGTTTTGGGCCTCTTGCATATGTGGAAATAAATCAGATACGTATCAGATATCCACCAATGCTGCTGTCTGAATCCACAGATCAGAATTTCCTTCCCATTCTGACTCCTACGTAACGTTCTGCTTTATCTGCATATGATGATGTCATCAATATGATGATGCTCTCTGTAAACAGAAATGGAGGACATACTATATATATCAGACATGCCAATGTGTGTTTATGTCAAATAAACGTGTTAGTGTGTGATAACAGGCTCCTGTTACAGCAGCAAAACTCCAACTCCACCCGCTTCTCCTCCGTGATTAACTGATGAACATACGTGTCCTGATGGAGAGATAAACGCTCACACAACATATCAGATGTTTCTCTCTGCATGTGAAAGTTTTAACCTGCTGATCAGATTTTAAATACTTCTCTCATCTTAGAACACTGAAGCATTTTTTTTACATGCGTCTCAGAAATGTGTGCAGGTGTAGCTGCATCCTGCTGCTACAGGTCAAAGGTCAAAGCCTGTAAATGCAGGTATCAGATATGAGCCGCTTAAAAAAGAAAATGTAAATACAATGAGCAAAAAAAATCGGATATAGACAAAAGATCAGAATTGAGCATCAAGACTTGCAGAGTAAATCCAGCTTTAGTGATCCATCCAGGGGCAGGGCTAGGGGTGGGCTTATGGGGCTTAAGCCCTGTATGTTTTCCATAAAGCCCCAAATCTTTATTTAATAGTGTCTTTTGAATTTTCTGTACCATTTTTGCAAATTACCCAAATTCATCACCAAGGTGGAACCACAGTGTTGTGAATGGATTGGTCAGACCAAATTGGTGGATGGAACGGATGGAACGCACCAATATGGATCTGCTGTTTAGATCGTTGTAAAGGTTTTTGCTTAAAAAGGTTTTTACCTTCATATAACTTGTTAAAAGATGTAACATGATTTGTTCCATTTATTAAACAAAATTTATATTTAGCTTTGGTAGATATAAAATAGCCAAATCTACCTCATGCCTGGATTTTCCAGTGGAGATCTGGGCTAAGCCCCGGATCTCCACTAACCCTGGATCCATCCATCTGCTCCATCAAGAGTTGCTCTCATTCCATCTGTCCAGAAAACCTTTGAAAAATCTGTCTTCAGGTATTTCTTGATGCTTCAACTTGTGAATCTTATTCAGCTGGTCGTGTTTCAGCCTTCTTTACCTCGGCCATGTCTCTGAGAACTCCACACCTTGTACTTCAGGAATATGGTGGCACGGAGGATGATGGGTTCCTGGTAGCTTCGCGTTTAATTCTTTTCAAATCTTTTGCAGTTTATTTGCGCCTTTTCTTCTCCATCTGTTTTTTGTGACCCTGTCGACTCTTGGCAGCAAAACGTTTGATTGACTTGTGGACAAAAGATTGGAATTGAGCATCAAGACTTGTAGAGTAAATCCAGCCTGGTAAAAAGTTAGAGATGATGCATATCAACAGCAAACGTTACGGAAATGTGCAGCAGAGTTGGGAACAAAGAAAACAAGCAGGAAGGTTAATACTGATGGGCTGTATTCTTATAGTTTATTCATACACCTGTACATCATAGTGTGATGTACTATGTGTACAGTGTGTGTGTGTGTTGCATAAGACAAACACAGCGGTTTCACTGTCTCTCACCTTCACGCTGCATCTTCCTGTGACGCTAACAGAGTTTTATCTACAGCTACCAGCCATGGTCCACGTTCACCGAGCCAACAACAAAACACACACACAGAGAGAGAGAGAGAGAGAGAGAGAGAGAGAGAGAGAGAGNCAACAAAACACACACACAGAGAGAGAGAGAGAGAGAGAGAGAGAGAGAGAGAGAGTTTCACAGAACAAATATAGAGCAAAGGTGAAATTATGAACAATATACAAAACAAATGTTTTAAGCTACAAGTTTTGTTTCAAAGTGAAATAAAGAACTATTACAGGAAAAGCACACAGAAACACTCAGCAACCACCTGATAGACAACAACCTAGTAACCACCTGGAAACATCATACCAATGGCCCTAATGATCATAGCAACAACATAGTAGCCATCTGGAAACGCTGTAGCAACGACTTTGAAAATCCCTGCAATACCATAGTAACCACCTTATTAAATAATCAGTAAGAGTAAATGATTAAAGGAAAAGTTAAATCACATAGCTGCTGAGCCGTGTGCAGCAGACATCCAGAATGATTCCACCACTTTCTGCCGAACACAAACATCCTCCAACATGGCCGACCTGTCAGCAGGCAGCCTGGCTCTGAATGCTGAGCTGTAAGAGGAGAAAACATGGAGACCCCCACCTCAATGAAAAGCCCATTTTAAACACCCAGCCATGGCGCTTATGGCGGCTCCATTTTTACGAATCTCTCTTTTAACACTTGGCAAAGAGCTGCAAGAGAAAATGCTCCGCCCTGCCAGCTTGGGGTCGGACTATAAATACCTCCCTGGGGTCCTCTCCTGACTGATGAGGTCCAAACTGCTACCCGCCGCGCTGAGGGGGCTCCTGGCCCGCCTCCTGGGNTGACTGATGAGGTCCAAACTGCTACCCGCCGCGCTGAGGGGGCTCCTGGCCCGCCTCCTGGGTTCAGGTCCCGTGGGACCAGCATCAGGATACAGGCCACGGTGAAGAGCTGAAACCCAAGCATCATTGAACATTTCATCAACTGCACGGCGAATTGCCGTTGTTTTGGAAATGCGATAGCTAAGTGTCCAACTGCAGAGTCGCTGCGTTCACCAGGACGTCAAGTTCAACGTCAAGCCGAAGCAGCACCAAACATGATGTCATTACAGTCTGTAACAGCAAGGATACTTCAGATCATTTCAGCAGGCAGGAGGATTCATACGCTGCCTGACTTCTAAGACCTTTGATCATAATTAGGATTTTAATAAGTCTGATAACTGAAAAAATACAGCAGGTTCTGTTTCTAGCTAACTCTTCTAGAGAACTGTTGATCCTTCAGAGGAACTTACATGAAAATAACCAGATTAATCCGTGTGTCATTCATTCTTTTTATATTCATTTACAACTCCAACATTAAAAAAAACAAAAAACAAATAACTTCTTTTTTGTACTTTTGATTTTATGCTCAAATTAAAAATAGAAAACGGGGCCACGGACCGAACTTGATTTTGATATTTAAGCTTACCGAATTGGTATGAGCTGGAAGTTAGCGAACTGTTAGCTTAATTCTGTGTTTTGCTAGCATTTCCTGTTTTGCTGACGATCATGGAGAATTTCATCTTATTCAGAGGAAGTAAACTCGTAATTCTGAAGGAGGATGACATGACAACAGAAAATATCAGCCAAAAACTTTCAGGTATTGTAGTTTCATCAAATTTTTTCAATTAATTCAATAAAATAGACATTGTTATTAATGTTATGGTGACCCGACCCCCCCCNTTTTTTTTTTTTTTTTTTTTTTTTTTTTTTTTTTTTTTTTTTTTTAGATTTGGAAATTAATTAAAAAAAAATGAAAAATTGTTTTTTTTTGTTTTCTGATTTTGGATTCTTAAAAGGCCATGAAAAGAATGAATGATACACAGATTCAGATGAGCAGTTAAAATAATTTTCATTTGAAGTGTAAATGAATCCAGATTGCTGACATGTTTGGATTTACTAACTTACTCAGAAACGGCTGAATCCTTCCTCTGTTTCCGTGACCTTCTGATTGGACTTGAACCTGCTGCTTGAAAGGTCAGGACCTTTCCAGCCATTTCCTCTGCTTGGCTTTAGGGAGTGAATACTTCAGGGTCAGCTGGGAATCCTCATACGTAAATAAGACACGAGCTTCTGACTGAGGATCAAACCTCGTCTAGGCTGAGACAGGCTGCTGCCGTTTCTGTCCAGCAACAAATAATCTGGCCTCAAAAACGGACTCTATCAAAAACAGATCATATGTTAAAGGACCATACCACTATTTTACATGTTTGTGCCTAATATATTCAGTTTTCATACGTGTTACATTACTGACAATCATTTCCCAAAGGATAAAACCGTATTTCAGCTTTCCTGATATTTTGCAAAATCTCTTAATCTTTCAAAATCAAATATTCAAGTGATACACCCACCTTAAAAATCCATGTTTCTCCTGCTAATAGTTACACAGCCTTATGAAGTCACGGTCCTTTAAATTTTTCCATAAACGCAGGTCTTCTTTTGGGACTATATTCCCCGGTGGAGGCATACATTCACTCCACGCTTTTTATTGAGCTTAAACACTAAAATTACATAACTTTAAAAAAAACCTGAATACACGTCTTGTTGGTGATGATGGATTACCTATCCCAAGAATGTTTCAAGTATCAACAAGTTGATTTTAATAGCAGAATGAACTGAAACCAATGGAGGTCTGGAAGGTAGGAAAAACATTTTTAATTCACCGTTCCAGTAGTATGCTTTGGGAAATGATTGTCAATAACGTTACATGTATGAACATTGAATATATTAGGCTCAAACATGCAAAATGGCCGGTATGGTCCTTTTAGACAAATTATTAAGACCAGTTATCTTTACAAGAGTCTAATGATCGAGAGCAGAGCTTGATATCATTATTTTCCATGAAGAAGAAAATGAAGACATCCTTTGACTTTTGCGAACTTGTATCTGAAAAATGTTTTCACTTCCTTGTAAGAGGAAAGTTCTTTACATTTAGAGATCTGACTCGTTTTCCCAAACTTTCCCAGCCATTGTTGGGGGGGGGGNGGGGGGGGTCATCCAGGCCTGACAGAATGATATCCTGGAGTCAGACAGGTCTCTGCGTAACAATACTAACAGAACAAACACTGCACCTTGGTGTCTGCTCCTGCTCCTCCTCCTCTCGGTGTGAGTTTCAGTGATTCTGCTGGAAGCCAGAAGGTTTTCTAACGTGAATGGGGCTGAGGTTGATACCTGAGCATCCGGCGTGGACGCTGCCTGTGTTTACCCTGAGGTGAGGCCAGCAGCCAGTCTGAAAACGATACCCTGAACACTGTTTACTCAACTGCTGTGTCCTAACCCCGGTACCGATGGCGGCTCCTGACATGATCCACCTTAATACTGACAAATGACTTTCTGACCAGGAACTCAGAGTCAGGGCGGCTCATCAATCCCTAAAGAGGACGCTAAAAACTTTGAGGAGACGAAGCCAAGTTTGATTCCTAAGGTGAAGATCCAGAGACAATCAAGAGGAAATAAAGTTGTTATCTGATGTAGTCTATCAAACATTAAAAAAAATTCTGTTCTGATCAGCTGGAAAGCATCTCAGCACATATTTACAGGATCTCCATGAAATGTGTTATGGATGTTCATGTGAATTCTGATGACTTTGCTGATCCTGTGACCTTCTCTATCAGACTGAGGACTTTGGTCGTATTAAACTGCAGCTCAGCCTGGTCAGCCATTTGCTGCTCAGACGTCAAATAGTCTAAAGGAGACTTTTCTGCTGCTCGTGGATCAGTTTCAGCATTTTAAAGGACCATACCATCCATTTTACATGTTTGAGCCTAATATATTCAATTTTCATACATGTTATGTTACTGACAATCATTTCCCAAAGGATAAAACTGTATTTCAGCTTTTCTGATATTTTACTAAATCTCTTAATCTTTCAAAATCAAATATTCAAGTGATACACCCACCTTAAAAATCCATGTTTCTCCTGCTAATAGTTACACAGCCTTATGAAGTCACGGTCCTTTAAATTTTTCCATAAACACAGGTCTTCTTTTGGGACTATATTCCCCGGTGGAGGCATACATTCACTCCACGCTTTTTATTGAGCTTAAACACTAAAATTACATAACTTCTAAAAAAACCTGAATACACGTCTTGTTGGTGATGATGGATTACCTATCCCAAGAACGTTTACAGTATCAACAAGTTGATTTTAATAGCAGAATGAACTGAAACCAATGGAGGTCTGGAAGGTAGGAAAAACATTTTTAATTCACTGTTCCAGTAGTATGCTTTGGGAAATGATCGTCAGTAACATTACGTGTATGAAAATTGAATATGTTAGGCTGAAACATGCAAATTGGGTGGTATGGTCCTTTGGCAGGAATGTGTTATGATCTTTATCAGTTCTAGACGTTTCAGAATTCTTTCTGTGTCTCATTACAAATCTCCTCCTGATAAGGAGATGCTGTGACAGCTGCCGTCTAAACATTTTATTCTCACGCTGGTTAAAGTTGCTCAGCAAACTGAAATACAGAACTAAAAGCTTTTGTTTGATAAGATGAGGGCTGTCGGGTGTGTGTGTGTGTGTGTGTGTGTGTGTGTGTGTGTGTGTGTGTAGTCAGCATCACTCAGTGGTTTCCACTTAGTGTTTTGTGTAGGTCAGGCTGGTTCTCAGTCTGTTGATGTTAAAACATAAAAAAAAAAAAAANTGCAGAACTCGTTCAAAATGTGCGTGTTTGGACCGGGTGTGCGCCGCAGCCTGCCATAAGTACCCGTGGGTGTTTGTTATGGTGTGCGCCGCAGCCTGCCATAAGTACCCGTGGAGCAGAGCGTATGCCGCAGCACCTGGAGCGTATCCTGCTGCATGGACTACTTTTTACCGACACAGCTCAATTCTAGAACCGCTCATCCAAACAACTTCACACGAGACGCTGCACGTCTTTGGGTCCTGATCAATAAACCTGCTGAATATCAGTTTCATGCAGTGCCGTGTTCTAGAGATGTTGGTGCTACAGACAGAGATTTCTGTCTTTGTAGTTAGGTGGGCACAAACATGCACAATCACCGGTATGGTCCTTTAAATCTAACAATCATATTAACTTGTTTAAAAAAAGTCCTGTGTCATTCTGCTGTGACGCACACGAAGCCTCACAGCTCTGTTTTCACCAATGTATTCACACCCATGCTGCTGTAAAGCTGCTTCACACATTAATGCATCTACACACACACACACACACATATCCCAGCTTTCTGCTTTCTCTGTTTAGTGTCTGTTTCTCCATCAGGCTGTTTACACTTTAACACACACAGGGAGGGATTGGTGCGTGTGTGTGTGTGTGTGTGTGTGTTCTCCCTCGCTGAGATGAAGGTGTTTACTGCACTGATATCACACACTCGAAGTTACAAAACCAAAAACTCTGACATTCTTTTCCTTCTTTCTCTCCGTCTGTCCTCCCTGTCTTTCATTTCATCCCTCCTTTCCTCATGTTTTTGCCTTTCTTTTGCTTTACTTTTCCTCCTTTCTTTCCATCCCACTTTCCCTTCTTCCTTCATGCTATCTCTGTCCTCCCTCCTCTTTTTTCCTTCCTGTCTTTATCAAATAACGTCTGTCATAATACCACGTTTTACTATTTTCTATCAGGATTTGTTTACACGTAGATGTGACTTCACACGATACTTCATATGATACGACCCAGCCACACACATGCACACACACACATCCACGCCAGATAGTCCCCCCCCCCCCNCCCCTCATTGGCCGATCGTGTCGTCACGGAGACAACAGCTGTCTCCAGGATGAAGAAGCTACTTTGAGGGTGCCAGCCAGTCTGCAGGCCTGCAACTGGAGAGTCCCCTGGGTCCTCACGGCCTTCAACACACACACACACACACACACACGCACACACACACACACACACACACACACAGCCATGCACCAGTTAGCGCCCTCTAGAGGCGACAGGGTTTCATTTCTCCTGCTGTTTGTCCTTCAGGTCATCCTCAGTGGAGGTAAAACGCTGCAGAGGTGCAAAGTACTTTTACTCCGGTACTTCAATACAGTTTGAGGTACTGCTACTTTACTTGAGTATTTCTATTTTTGGTGATTTTCTACTTTTCCTCCACTTTGTTGGTCAACTTTCAGCCTTGACAGAGATCTGCACTCAAAAATGAGGTTGGAAATATTTTGTATTTCAGAACACATTCAGAGCTGCAAATGTATTTGAAAATGCTTAAAGGACCATACCAGCAATTTTGCATGTTTGAGCCTAATATATTCAGTTTTCATACGTAACATTAAATGACAATCATTTCCCAAAGCATACTACTGGAACAGTGAATTAAAAATGTTTTTCCTGCCTTCCAAACCTGCATTGGTTTCAGTTCATTCTGCTATTAAAATCAACTTGTTGATACTGTAAACGTTCTTGGGATAGGTAATCCATCATCACCAACAAGACGTGTATTCAGGTTTTTTTAGAAGTTATGTAATTTTAGTGTTTAAGCTCAATAAAAAGCGTGGAGTGAATGTATGCCTCCACCAGGGAATATAGTCCCAAAAGAAGACCTGCGTTTATGGAAAAATTTAAAGGACCGTGACTTCATAAGGCTGTGTAACTATTAGCAGGAGAAACATGGATTTTTAAGGTGGGTGTATCACTTGAATATTTGATTTTGAAAGATTAAGAGATTTAGCAAAATATCAGGAAAGCTGAAATACAATTTTATCCTTTGGGAAATGATTGTCAGTAACGTAACATGTATGAAAACTGAATATATTAGACTCAAACATATAAAATAGCTGGTATGGTCCTTTAAATATATTTCAGAGGTATTTCTGATGCTACATTTTAGGTTATAAGTTGTTTTTTAAAATAAACTAAGAGATAAAATGACAAGTATAAATGTGATACAATTCCATAGACTGGAAGTCTACTGGTTTTTGATCCAGTATATTCCAAAAACATTTACTCAGGGTCCTAAAGAGTCTTTCTTTCTTTCTTTCTTTCTCATCATTTTACTGCTCAATACTGGTTTATGTTTATTTCAATAAAACTTGAAGACAGCACGACTCTGAAAGCTCGTAACAATAACGGTATCAGAGTATTTTAATTCAAAGCTGTACTTCAGAATGGTGTGTACTCAGCAGAGGTTTGTGTAGTCCTTAAAGTCAGGCTTAGATTAAACGGACATGGCACAAAGGGAACTCAGTGGGCTTTTCCTAAAATCTGTGACAGCAAATTTCATGCAAAAACAGTGCAAACTGACCATGAAATTTCACCCACAGAGCGAGTTACTACTCAGGCCACACACACACACACGGAGGGCTGAGACCTGCTGAGAGGTTTGAGCAGTTATTAGCAGCTTGATTCTGAAAGAATTTTAGTTTTAGTTGATTTGAGCAGCTTTTCTCCTGGTGTTTTTCCTCTCTTCACACCTTGATGCTGTTTTAGCTTGAAAATGTCCCAATATAATAAATCCACAAGCTGCCGGGGAGCGTAGACGGAATACCACGTGGGCAAAGTGGGCACGTGGTACAGGGCCTTGGCCTTAAGATTTATTATGATCTTTTCTTTTTTTTATGTGTAAAGTATTTCTTTTTTTGAAATATTGGAGTAAATGTGACTTTGAAAATGTAGTATGATTATGAAATTGCTTGAACGTTTTATAAAGTAGCCAATTAGTCTAAATCGTGTAATGACGTAGGCTAAAGGTCAAATGTCAGTTTCGCTGTCAACATGGAGAAACGCGCGCCTAGCGGGTCGGCAAAGCGTAAGCTCAAAAAAGAAAAAGAAAGATGCTGCTTTGCTACAACAAATACCCTCTATTTCAAAATTTTTCACCGAAAGCAGGTGAGGGTGGTGTTACTGTTTGCAGCGCTGCNTACCCTCTATTTCAAAATTTTTCACCGAAAGCAGGTGAGGGTGGTGTTACTGTTTGCAGCGCTGCTGTCTGAGGATAACCTGGATGCTAATGCTAATGCCTGCACTGCTAATGCTAGCCCAAGTTCACAGGAAGACTGCACTCCGACTGATGGCTAATGCTACACTATACTATACTACAGTGGCTAATGCTAGTGCTAATGTTAGCAGCCTAGGCACAGGGGGAAGCTGGCTCCGCCCTCTCACATCACCTGCGGAGGAAGAAGAGCGCCGGCTGCTGAAAATGAACCTAAGCAGAGTGGAGCATGTCAGAGAGATGAAGACGACTCCTCCTGGTGTGAGACTGATACGCTCATGTGACCAAACTCTGTGTGCTTGGGGAGGACACGCATGTATTATTTGCATGTGTAGATTGAAGCCGTGGTCATGATAATCCGCTCATGCTGGTGAGCCATCTAGACAGGAAGTATGGAGATCCCACGGTGATATTCACAGTTTGTTCCTGTTCCCCAGAGGATGAACCCTTTTCACCTTTCAGCTTAATGTTTCCTCTCAGACAAACTTTCCATTTTCCACACCAAAACCAGTACGGCTCTAAGATTAGCTAAATCATCAGAGCTTACGCTGCATGGATCGACGCAGAACTGCTGCCAAGGGTAATTGGTGGCATTTAAATTCGGCGTTGGAGGACGTTGTAGCATTCTGCAGGATGTTGTACAAAACCAGGGAAGCTGGTTTAAAGGCTGACACGGAGATGCGGGAGGTTCGCCGCTGACAGAATTCTACCAGCTGATTCAAGAAGCGATGAGGATGAAGAGATTTCAGACCTGCTCGACTCAGTTCAGGAAAATTCATAATCATCACAATTCATCCTTCAAACTTCAGCTCATCTCCACGAGTCGCTTGCTCTCCGCCTTTGACTCACGAATAAATTAACGTCCGGTTAGTTTCAGCTGCAGGCAGCGGAGAAAGGTGGGAAATTTGAACGTTTGACGGCACGTTCTGTCTGGATGCACGAGTGGCTTCACAGAGCTTTCCGTTGTCTTCTCATCGAAAGGAACGTTCAGCACGATTTATCCTGCCTGATGCTTCCGTGTCGCGGGGTGTAAATGAACGACCTCTAGGGGGCGCTGATGAGCATTTATACTGTTATTCTAGTGGCAAAATACAAGCGTTCAAGTTTATTCAGATACTAAACACTCTGCTTTTTTTACTCTGTGTGTGTGTGTGTGTGTGTGTGTGTGTTTGCATGTGTTGTCTCAGGTCGGCTGCAACTGTCAGGACACAGACACGTCTAATCTGCACCTGCCACTGACACAGCAAATGCAGCGTCTCGTGCGCACACACACACACACACAGACACACACACACACACACTGGCCTACATAAGAGAGTAGGAGCCGACCACCTGACCAGGAGGAAAGGATGATTTCAGAATAGAAGCGATTCTGTTCTCTAACGCGCCTCCTGCTCCTCCACCTCTTCTCTCCTTCCGTATTGCTGCGTTTTTGTTCCCCGCCCTGCTTTTTTTTTTTTTATTTTCCACCTCCTCCTTTTCTTTCCTACCTCCTTCCCTTCCTCCTGCTTCCCTGCATTCTCCCTTTCTCCTTTACTTCCTCCCTTCCTGTTCACCACATCCATTCATCCAACACACAGAGGACACAGCGTTAATATATTTTAACTAAAGTACATTTGGGTTTTTATCTGTAAATATTGCAGTTTTTTTTTATTTTTTTGGTATCCATAAACAGTGGCTGGGAAAAGAGAGGAAGAGATTAAATAAGTTCCGATGGCGTTTTCAGACAAAAAATAGAATTTTGGTTAAAAATGAATAAATAAAAAGGTAAAAAGTCACAACATGACAAATAGTGCCTCATTTCTCTCTCTCTCTCTCTCTCTCTCTCTCTCTCTCTCTCTCTCTCTCGCACACACACACTCATGGCTGGACGTTGATTGACAGGCGGGGCAGGTGTGGCCAGTCTGTGGCAGTGTCCCACCTGTTGAGCCCCCCTACACACACACACTAACACTGCCCTACCCCACTCTCTCAACCCTTGACCCCATGACCAACTTCCTATCCCCGTGGGCACGGTAACGACCCCCTGTTGCCCCTGGCAACTGTGACCTGGTCTCACGGCTACTGTCATAAATAAAACGGAGGCCGTACCTGAGCTGCAGCCCACCACTGCTGCTGTTTACAGCTACCAGCCTACCCTGTCACCCATGACCTTTCACCTCTACAACCCCCTTAGCCCATTCTGACACCATGATGGAGCCGCCAGCACAGTGACCACGGAGTAATGTTATTACTTTTCCCAGTAAGGTAAAGGAAATTATGGTGAGTTTAATTTTGGTCATAATGAAACCGTTAAAGATGCTCTGGTGCTTAATATCAAAATAAAAGATAAAAGACAAAAATAATAAAATAAATATAATAAAAATAAAAGATAAAAAATACTCACACTTTATGCCTGAAGAGGTTCTGTAATGTTCTTCATGATCTCGCTGAATGGGAGTTGGAGCCAGGTAAAGGACCATACCACCCATTTTTCATGTTTGAGCCTAATATATTCAGTTTTCATACGTTACATTACTGAATCAATCATTTCCAAAGGATAAAACCGTATTTCAGCTTTCCTGATATTTTGCAAAATCTCTTAATCTTTCAAAATCAAATATTCAAGTGATACACCCACCTTAAAAATCCATGTTTCTCCTGCTAATAGTTACACAGCCTTATGAAGTCACGGTCCTTTAAATTTTTCCATAAACGCAGGTCTTCTTTTGGGACTATATTCCCCGGTGGAGGCATACATTCACTCCACGCTTTTTATTGAGCTTAAACACTAAAATTACATAACTTCTAAAAAAACCTGAATACACGTCTTGTTGGTGATGATGGATTACCTATCCCAAGAACGTTTACAGTATCAACAAGTTGATTTTAATAGCAGAATGAACTGAAACCAATGGAGGTCTGGAAGGTAGGAAAAACATTTTTAATTCACCGTTCCAGTAGTATGCTTTGGGAAATGATTGTCAGTAACGTTACATGTTTGAAAATTTAATATATTAGGCTCAAACATGCAAAATGGTGGTATGGTCCTTTAAATACATATCCACCGCAAGCCAAGAACTCAACTGAAGTTAGCATAGCGCTAAGCTAACACTGTTCATATGTCACAACAAGCCACAGCTGACAGAAAGATCCTAATTTCTTCATGCAGATCAGGTTCCGTGTATGTATTTACTGTAAATGCAGCATCGGAGCTTTCTATGCTAGGCTCAGGACTTATCAATCAACCCTTGTAGATGGTGCTGATAAAACCACCTGTTCAACCTCTATTGAACCTATGATCATTACAGTGCCATGGAAAGGTCAGAGCTGTGTGTGTGAGTGTGTGTGTGTGTGTGTGTGTGTGTGTGCGCGCGTGTGTGTGTTAGTGAAGACAGCAGTGTCTCTCTCTCTCTCTCTCTCTCTCTTTGCTCTTCCGGTTCTTTCCATCTCTGCGTTTTGGCCTCATGTCGGCAGGCTCATTACCGTCCCGTCAGTAAAGTGGAAAGAATGTCTCTGTTGGAGCGTCCGGGTCTTTACCGTGCAGAATGGGTGAGGTCATGCTTGTTTTTAACACGCGGTGACTCCACACGCGAAGCATGAGGACATTTCACAGCGGTGACTGGTGCTGTAGTGAAAAGACAAACTGCTGCAGCAGAACTCTGAGAATTCCCTCGAGTCCTGCATGCAGCGGGCCTTCCTGCTGGTTCATAACACACACACACACACACGTACACGCACACACATGCACGCACACACACACACACGCACCAAACTTCCACAAGGGGAATTCCAAGAGTCCACGTCCAGTTAAAGGACCATACCAGTGATTATGCATATTTGAGCTCACTATATACAACCCACATACATGTTACGTTACTGACAACCAATTTCAAAAATATGAAACCGTATTTTAGTTTTCCTGTGATTTTTTTCAAAACCTCTAACCTTTTAAAATCAAATGTTCAGGTGATATACACACCTTAAAATTCACCTTCTAACACTTTTGCGTGATTGTACAAGGCACAATCATTTTCATTTCTCGGTAAAAGTCACCTTCTCCTGGGACTATATTTCCTGGAGGAGAAATACATCATCTTCAGTGCAGCTCCGTGTTGGATCGGTTAATTAAATAAAGTTCCTTCAGGAAAAAAAAAAAAAAAANGAAAAAAAAAAAAAAAATCCTAATAGACGTGTCGTTTGCTGCGATGGATTATTTATCTCAGCATGTTTCAAGTGTCGTACTGGAACGAACTGAAGACAATGGCAGTCTGGTAGGTAATAAATATAATCTGAAATTTACAGCCAAAATAATATGTTTTGGGAAATGGCTGTCAGTAACGTAATGTGTATGCAGATTGTAGATACTAGTGCAGTGCCTGTCGGACTGGGTTGGGCTTTATGGTGTGCACCACAGCCTGCCGTTAGTGCCATGGAGCGAGCACATGCCACTGCACCTGGAGCATATCCTGCTGCATGGACTACTTTTTACCAGCACAGCTCAATGAGAGGCGCTCATCCAAACAACTTCACACGCAACACTGCACAGACAGAGAGAAATATAAAGATAAAGGTGTGACTCACTCTTAAATAGATTTTCCCATTTATAGTATTGCTTATTAAAAGCGGATGTTATAATGTTTGCTCTATAAACCTAGAGAAATATGCTACTAAGTGTCTTTATAGATAGGCTGGGCTCAAACATACACAATGGTCCTTTAAAAGCCTGAAAAAGTCTTAATCATCAAGATTATTGAGCTGACATAAACCCAGTTGTTTGTCCATTTTTTGGACAAAACCAAGAATTTCTTTATCACATATATTTGATTACATTATTACAAATTTGGAATTGTATATTGTATTAGTATCGCTTCAACTATGTTTCATACATACATATATATATATGTAAATAATACCAGGTATAATATCAACATGCATAAATACTTTATTAATCCAGAGGGAAATTTCATGTTGTTTACTATTAAAGGACCATACCAGCAATTTTGCATGTCTGAGCCTAATACATTCAGTTTTCATACATGTTACAATCATTTCCTAAAGGACAAAACCGTATTTCAGCTTTCCTGATATTTTGCAAAATCTTTTAATCTTTCAAAATCAAATATTCAAGTGATACACCCACCTTAAAAATCCATGTTTCTCCTGCTAATAGTTACACAGCCTTATGAAGTCACGGTCCTTTAAATTTTTCCATAAACGCAGGTCTTCTTTTGGGACTATATTCCCCGGTGGAGGCATACATTCACTCCACGCTTTTTATTGAGCTTAAACACTAAAATTACATAACTTCTAAAAAAAACCTGAATACACGTCTTGTTGGTGATGATGGATTACCTATCCCAAGAACGTTTCAAGTATCAACAAGTTGATTTTAATAGCAGAATGAACTGAAACCAATGCAGGTTTGGAAGGCAGGAAAAACATTTTTAATTCACCGTTCCAGTAGTATGCTTTGGGAAATAATTGTCAGTAACATAACATATGAAAATTTAATATATTAGGCTCAAATATGCAAAATGGGTGGTGTGGTCCTTTAAGTAGCTGCTTTTAAGGTCTTGTATGCTATATTTGTACTTCCAGGTAAAAGTGACCCAATTCCAATGTTTTGCTCATGTGTCACATATCAGATATGTGTTGTCAACATGCAAACAGCACATGGAGTCTGATATTCTCATCACATTCATATGTGGAAATAAATCTGATATGTATCATGTTGTCTGGAACACACAGATTGAAATGTTCCATTCCAGTTTGCACATCATAAAATTTGACGCTACTTTTTTCCACATGTGACGGTACAATATAACGCCTATGCTTCGTCTGAAGAAATGAGGATGAAGGCAGGTCAACAGATCAACGCAGTATCCGTGGCGATACAGCCTCAAAATAATATGGCAGTTTCCGAAGGTATTTTTTACAATAACGATATTCAAGATGATATGAACAATGTGACACTGAACAATGTTGTAGCGGTGATTGCAGATGAAAAACAAACCAAAACAAAGCACTATTTTAGATCTGATCTTTGGCAGGTTATGATTTTCCCTTCAGAGCTAAATAGCCTCTATGATGCTAAACTTAAATACGCTCTGACGTCCAAATCTACCACAAGCCAAGAACTCAGCTGAAGTTAGCATAGCGGCCGAGCTAACACTGTTCATACATAACGAAAAAAAAGTCACCACTCCACTAATTTCAACCAACCGTTAGCTTGTTCTTTCACAGGAAGTACAGCTAGCTAACGCTCCAGCTATGCTAGACTGATTCAGTGTCACTTCCTGTTTGTTTTGTGTCTCAAATCAGCTGATTGGCTCTCTTTGTCATGTGACTTTCTTGGTATTCACCAGGTGTTTCTGCTTCAGGTGAAGAAACTGATTTGTTGTGTTTCCAGCTTTGGTAGTTAGCGTCCTCCATGAGCAGCCTTTGCAAATGGACTACGAAAAAATGTCTTTCTGTTTATCCTCTTCATCTTTGTACCTTGTAACTCTGTTTTGAAAGGTGCTATATAAATATATAAATAAACTTATTATCTTTCATTCAAAATATTGATAAAAATTATTGGAAAGGAAAAGAAATTCTTATTTATTTATTTATTTGGTCAATTTTCTCCAAAACTGTTTGAGGACAAGAACTCAACTGAAGTTAGCATAGCGGCTAAGCACACTTTTCATATATCGTGACAAAAAGTCAAAACGTTACCTTTTCATTCATTTCACCTCAGCTTTTTCTGTCACATCTAGCTAGCTTATGTAACACTTGTAAGTTGTGTATTTTAATGTTTCTCCTACAGAATCGTCATTCGGTTATAGCAACTCCACATGATTACGACGACTGTGTAACTTTATTCTCCCTCGATTCCACCAGAACAACAACCGCAAAGCCTCAGCTGCACTTCACTACATTCTCCAAAAATACTGCATTCTATTAAACCTATTCAACAATGCTACATTCTAACTCCAATCCTCGTTTATGCTAACGCTCCAGCTATGCTTCATTGAATTAGCAACACTTCCTGTTTGTTTTGTGTATCAAATCAGCTGATTGGCTCTCCTCCTCATGTGACCTTCTTGGTATTCACCAGATGTTTCTGCTGCAGGTGGAGAAACTAATTTGTTGTGTTTCCGCCTTTAGCTGTTAGCCTGTTAGCTTGTAGCTGATAACAGCGTTAGCTCCCTTTTTAGGGCCTAATTCATCAGACGCTGACTCCGCTATTATGCTTGTTTTGTTTCTTCTTCTTGCACAACATGAAAATTCACCAGTTCATCATGCTGCAACATCACCAGCATCATTGTATGACAAGCGTTTTATATATTTAGAAAAATGAAACGGTATTATCATGAACAACATGATTTTGCAAAACTTTAGTTTGTCTCTCAGAATCCAGGACCTCAGTCTGATTTAAACACGCCTTACTGGCTAGTCCTCAGAAGTCGCTATGACCCAATATGGAACAGCAAAGATGGTGATATTTCGACTTTCATTTTTAATTAAATAAATGCTACCTGTTTGACATGTAGCATTTTATATGATTTAGCACTTTGTTTTGAGCTTCCTTCAATTTGGCAACTGTAACTGCATGGATCCTAAGAAAATCCAAATACCAAAGAACTCCTGACCTGCCTTGTATTCTCACCCAATTATTATATATTTAGAATTATGACATTGATGTAACAGCGTTCTTTATTCGACTTAATGTTCTACTGACTTAATTTCAAGCCATTTATGAACTTGTAAATAGATTGAAAGTGAGGAACACGTTGATTAAAGAGGAGTTCATTGCTAAAATGCAGTTTTTTAAATCATCCTCACGTACACGTATTGCAGATATCAGCGCTGCAGCTCACAGGTCTCGCCTGTAATTCATAAAGTTTCATTTTTCCCAGATTCCTATCTAAAAACATTTGAAAAAAACTGGATATTTACATCGCAGACTCAAAGCTCCCAGAATACTGAGTGTTCTTCAGTTTGGCTCTTAAGGGTTTTTTGGGGGGGCCATGACAGTCTCAACCCGGCACGCCACGGCCCCCGCCGCTCCGCAGGCGCTTGGCCTGTGAGGGATTATCTGGCCACGCCCAGAAAAGACGTGTGAAATTGTGACGGGCATGAAAATAAAATGACAAAGTTTGCGAGGTTGTGCGTGGAGAGCGTGTTAGCTGTTGGCATGCACCCTGCTGTGTAAACTGATATGTGTGTGTGTGTGCGTGTGAGTCAGTGGTTTTTTAGAGTTTTAGAGTGGCGATCTGGGCTGATGGCAGGTGCTCTGAATGGAAACACGATCAGTCAGCGCGCTGAGCTGTATGCTTTAATTGATTAGAGTGAGTTTTATTACAGTAAGGCTTCAGGCATGCGTCAGAGCGTGCCTTAGCCCTAACACAAAGACTCAACTCAAAGCTCTCAGAAACATCGTGCTGTAACGCTCTGAATACGAAGATTTTATCTCAACATGTTCTAGATGAGCAGATTTCATTATCCTGATTTTTGACAATACATTCTCCAGACCTTGACGCAAAGGTTTACACACTAAAGGCCAATTTATACTTTCCGTGTACGCAAGTACGCTAAGGTCCACATGACCTGAACTTTATCATCTGTTTAGATTTTTTGTGTAGGGTAATGTAGCATAGTGACCGCATGGACTACGCTACCTTACGCTACACTATGCTACATTACGCTATGCTATGTTACGTTATGCTATGTCAGACTATGTTACACTATGCTACACTACGTTACGCTATCCTAGTACTACTGCGCATTTGTGGAACATGTCCTCCAAGCAGACACCAGAATATACAAACAGAACCGCGTAGGCGTCCACTGGCAGAGTCCGTATCCGCTACTGTGCACATACGTGTCCGTTTAGAAGTATAAATTGGCCTTTAAGCTTGTTTTATACTTGATGAGCGGAAAGGGTCCGCACAAACAAAATGGCGTCACAGATAAAGACGCGCCTCGTCACGTAGCTCTCACATCGGCACCTTTTCGCCTGTCAGTGCGCATCGCAGATTTTGTAATCCCGTGGGGACGATTAAAAATTAAGATGCTGCTACTATTCGTTCTGGATACGCTGCCTCCTACAGTTTAGCATAATAACAGTTAAATAACAGTTTAGCGAGAAGACGCAATAAAAGCTCCACGCGTCTGTTTATCATGTTTCTGCGTCAGTTCATGCCTGTACAAACGTCCGTGTGGAACGATAATTCAGCCTGAAGCCTGTGTCTGGTGTCTTCCCCATCACATCCATTACTCATCCACTTCCTGTACCTGTGCAGGTTGATGAAGCTTATGTTTGATTGCTTCAAACAGGAATCGACCTGTTAAATAATCTATATCAAAAAAAAAAAAAAANAAAAAAAAAAAAAAAAGAAGCTGGCTCAGTTTAACTTAATGTTGGCAACCTTTTCTAGAAGATTAAAGAAAGATTATTTTTCTGATTCAGACCTCAGAGATAGATCTTCCTGTTGAAAAGAAAGACTCCTTTTGCCAACCCCAAACCACATCCATCATCCCAAATTTATCTATAAATTATCTATATTGTTTTGGTAGACACTGTTGGAGGCACTTGAGAGGAAGTGTTAGCACTGCCTGAGAGGCTAAGATCAGGGGGAAAATTCCCACTTCCTTTCAGCCGCAAGAAATGCAAAGAACCTAAGAACCGCCAGCATCACAGGAGCACAGAGGGATTTTGCTATACACGTCTGTAATGTAAGTTATATTTCCATAAACCAGGGCTGGGTATCATTCCAAAATTAGTATATATCAGTACTATACTGATATTTACTAATTTACTCAGATTGATTTATTGATACAAATACAGGTGTTCTCTTCCATCAAACATCAATCGCATAAAAACATAAAAAAAAATTAGCATGAGAAAACTTAAATAACTTTAACAAGTTTCATTGCTGAGTGATAATGTTTACTCCTTGTATTAATCTTATCTTGTTACACTTTTGTTTTGTAAAAGCTGTAACAATAAGAAGTATAATCAATAATTTGCAGCAGATTCATGGATTCAGAGGTAACAAAGTGAGGTTTTGCTCGTCTGACGCCTCATTAAGCGTTATTATTAACCAAATGGCTTCCTGTTTCAGCAGAGGGATTGACAGTCTTCCTGGCTGTGCGGCGTCCTGATTGGTCGCAGCGAGGTCAGAGCCGATGGCGGCCGTAACCCTCAGGATGGACGTGAGGGAACCAGAAACCCTCTTAGCTTTCACCCCAACGTGAGTCGCAGCGGTGCAGGATTAGAGTCAGAGCTCAGGAACGTCAGAGTGTCATCACTTCAGTGTGCGTCATCGTAGATTTAACATGTTTCTATTTGTGAGTTAGCTCTCACCGCAAAGAAAAAAGTCTTTCATTTTTTCCACTCAGAGGTCAGAGGTCATCAGTGATGAAGTCTGTGCTGAAGGGATTTAAGCTGCAGTGTCTTTTGTGGTGACTAGATGCTGGCTCTAAAAAAAAAAAAATACTAGTCATAATGAAGCGAATGGGAAAACTCCCCATCCATCATCCATACCCACTTCTCCCACTCAGAGGTGGGGGGTGGAGCCTATCCCAGCAGCCATTGGTCAAAAGGCAGGGTATACCAAGACAGGTAACCAACCTATCACAGAGCTCACACACACTTTAGAGTTTCCAATCATCTAACCTGCATGTTTTTGGAGGAAACCCACGGAAACGGGGAGAACACGCAAACGTCACACAGAAAGGACAGAGGCGGATTTGAACCCGGAACCTTCTTGCTGCGAGGCAACAGTGCTCACCACCGTGCTGCCCTCCTCACTGCTCTTATAAAGCAGATTAAAAAAAAAAAAAATCCAAAAGATCTTACGATCTCAATAGTTAAACCTGCGTAGTTGATATTTTCGATCACACAGAAGTATCACCTGTGCAGCTCTGCAGAGCTTTAAAGGACCATACCACCCATTTTGTATGTTTTAGCTAATATATTCAATTTTCATACATGTTATGTTACTGACAATCATTTCATACATGCATACATTTCATATAAAAAGGATGGCATGGTCCTTTAATGTATTACTGTCAAACAATGAAATTAATATATTAATCCCCAATCCCAATTAAACCTAAACTTAACCTAAAACTCCTATTTTTTGAGCTTGTCTTGTAATTTCCTCTGTTATAGATTTTTTTTAAATTTTTGCTGCTTCCCGACGTTGAAGTCCACAGTGTCACTCTGCAGGTGTTTCATTCTTCACACATCATCCCTGACCTTTGACCTGCCATCCCGCCCCTGCTTATCCCTTTCTAATGAAGAAGCCGTGCTCGTCGTGGCGGCCACAGCGAGGATATCAACAAACGTTGCCGGTGTAGTTTCCTTCTGCGTCTTTCGGCTGTCAGAGAGCCAATTAGCAGCAGCAGCATCACGCTGAGGAGGAGGACTTGTGTTTCAGGACTCGGCTGAACGTGTCAACAGGTCTGTTTTGATCAGGGGATGAGGGCGTCTTGGTTCTGAGCTTAAAGGATTGTTGAAGAATGTAAATTCAGTGTGGCTGTGGGGTAAGCGAGGATGAGGAGGAGGGGCGGGGCCAGGCTGAGAGGAAAGTCTGAGTACAAAGTCAAGGGTGAAACTAAAGTCTGGACAGGAAGTGAACGCGACATGTTGATGTTTAACTGGAGCAGGTCAGCGTCAAGGTACTGGAGAAGATTTTTAAAATGGCAAAAGAGCTTAAAGGACCATACCGGCTATTTTGCATGTCTGAGCCTAATAGTTTTCATACATGTTACTTTACTGACAATCATTTCCCAAAGGATAAAACCGTATTTCAGCTTTCCTGATATTTTGCTAAATCTCTTAATCTTTCAAAATCAAATATTCAAGTGATACACCCACCTTAAAAATCCATGTTTCTCCTGCTAATAGTTACACAGCCTTATGAAGTCACGGTCCTTTAAATTTTTCCATAAACGCAGGTCTTCTTTTGGGACTATATTCCCCGGTGGAGGCATACATTCACTCCACGCTTTTTATTGAGCTTAAACACTAAAATTACATAACTTCTAAAAAAACCTGAATACACGTCTTGTTGGTGATGATGGATTACCTATCCCAAGAACGTTTACAGTATCAACAAGTTGATTTTAATAGCAGAATGAACTGAAACCAATGGAGGTCTGGAAGGTAGGAAAAACATTTTTAATTCACCGTTCCAGTAGTATGCTTTGGGAAATGATTATCAGTAACATTACATGTATGAAAACTGAATATATTATGCTCAAACATGCAAAATGGCCGATATGGTCCTTTAAACTATCATCATAAGACAGCCGTCTACAATCTGATCATTTTAGGGATTTTAGTATTTGTTTGCCTCATTAAAAAAAAAAAAAAAAAANAAAAAAAAAAAAAAAAAAAATCTGTGCTGGCCACAAACACATCATTTAATTTTTGTTTTTTAGCATTAGTTCAGCTGTTATTCTGCATTCTGTTTTGCACAGAGCTCAGCCTCTGATTGGTCTCTTGATTGGAGTCTGTGCTTTTAAAGGACCATACCATCTGTTTTGAATGTTTGCATCTAATATATTAGGCTCAAACTGACACAAGTCCGACAGCTTTTACTTTTTAAAAAATTGTTTACATTACAAAGACAGTGAACAACAGAAATACAAAAAAGAAAGATGCCATCGTGCATTTTGACTTAATCATTAGTTGAACGTATAAATGTCCATCCAGATCTTCAAACTGAATCTTTACATATAAATATCCATGTGCAGCCACATACCTGTATACCTTCCCATATGTACATACATACCAATGTGTAATCCTACATGCACCTATATATACATCCACATATATGTGCATACACCTCTATATCACTCCATCTTCCACTGTGAGGTGTGATCTTTTCATATATTCCACAAAACAGAGACACAAAACTTGCCACGTTTGAACCCATGTAGTCTGTCAGCTTCTACAGGTGTGTTTCAACAGTACTTACCTGGTAAAATATGAAGAAAGGCTGTCACTTTACCATGATTTGTTCATAAAGTTTTCACAGATTTACATGAAGTTGGCACAGAAAGGAGTGTCGTAGTGAGAGGAGCTGTCTGAGAAACCCGTCAGCAGCTTCAGCAGCAGACATCTGCAGCTTCTCAACATAAGGCCCTCGCAGCATTAAATATGAAGTAATGCGCTCTGCTCTACAGCTGGTGCTGCAGGACTTTGAAATGTGAGACGGCTGCAGGGATGTTTGCGTTGTGCCTTTGCTAGCGGCTGGCATTGTGGCAGGGAAGACGTTAATTAAGAGCCGGGCTGCAGCGGGCCCCAACANCTAGCGGCTGGCATTGTGGCAGGGAAGACGTTAATTAAGAGCCGGGCTGCAGCGGGCCCCAACAGGACCCTGTCCAGGGCCCCTGCATCCCCTGAGACAAGGACATCCTGTTTCATCTTAACACCCTCACTAAACCTTTAAACCTTTCCAGCCTAGTGTCTGAGGAATCGCTGTGTGGTGTTTTTCTCACGCAAAAAAAAAAAAAANCAAAAAAAAAAAAAAGCATCGGCTCATTTTATTGACATATTTATTTATTTATGAGTTTAGTTTTCAATCTTGTTAAACATCCACACTGGAATTCTCAGCTAGTTTAAAGGAGCATACCAGTGATCATGCGTGTTTGAGCCCAATATATACGTACAATCAGCATGCATGTTAAAGGACCATACCATCATTTTGCATGTTTGAGCCGAATATATAAGCACCAAGAAAATTACGAAAGAAAAAAATTGTGTTTAAGTTCATTTTAGTTAATATTATATTGTGCAATACAAAGGCCACCGGCTGACCCACCTATTGCCTTGTCAACCTATTGTTGTCATGGAGATGATTTTTTCCGCTGCAGCAGAGAATTTTGACTCATTGCGTCACAGCGATGTCTTACAGATAATACAAAAAATAAAAAAGTAACGCAAAGAGTGCGACCAAATGTAACAGAGTAAAAGTATTTGTTTTTCTTCACAAATATATTCAAGTATGAGTTAAAAGTGTCCTGCAATAAAACTACTCAGTAAAGTATAATTTTGGGAAAAAGTTACCTAAGTAAATGGAACAGAGTAAATGGAAGGCGTTACTACATACCTCTGTGTATGAGTGCATAAATATGTAACTGCAAGTTAAAATAACACGACTGTGGATCACCTGACCACATTATCATCATCATCATCACCACATGCTGAGCTCAGCAATATTCAGCAAACAACATGATTAACGCTGGAGGTGAGAAATCTACGGCAAAGCCTCATCAAAACTCACCGATCGGCTAGTAAAAAATAATTCCTCTATGTATCATCTAAAAGCTAAGAAATAAAAATAGCCATGTAGCTACAAAAATCAGCTAAATGTGAAGCGCTCTGTGAATCTGCCCATCAGATGAGTCACAGCTACTTAAAGGAGCATACCGGCGATCTGGTATGTTTGAGCCAAATATATACAATCCATATACACGTTACACGTTACTGACAACCATTTTCCAAAATATGCTACTTTAGCAGTGAATTTCATAGTTGTTTTTCCTACCTTCCAGACCACCATTGGTTTCAGTTCATTCTGGTATGACATTAAAATCAACTTGTGGGGATGGGTGTCATGGGTGGTGCTGGGGTGTGCTGTTCCACTCTCAGTTGCATGGCCTCCTTGCATTGGGCTTGGGTGTGTGGGGGGTCTGGGTGTGGAC
>VXCM01006792.1:0-41486 GCA_014773175.1 Lucifuga dentata | reverse complement strand
GGCCTTTGCCACCTCTACCTTCACCTTACGCTTCATCTCCCTGTACTCCTGACTACTCTCTTCATTTCCCTGTACTCCTGACTACTCTCACTCAGTATCAGTATTTCACTCAGTATGCTGTGCATACTGAGTGAAAACAAGGTGTAAACCTGCACTATGTTTTTAACCCCCCCCCCCCCNAAAAAAAAAAAAACAAAAAACAAAAACTCTGCACTATTCTGATTGGCCAAACTCACAAGCCTCATACTTAATAGGTATATCTAACCAAGGGGGTGTTACATGTAGACATCAACATGTTATGCAAGTAAAGGACAAATACTCATACACACTTCCTTTAAACAAACTATAATATATATATATATTTACACACACACACACACACACACACACACACACACACACACACACACACACACACACANACCATACCTTCATCCTCAGTTTATAGTCCTTCTCCCTCTCTGTTTTTTTTTTTAATTTCCAACTGATTATGACCTATATTAGACTTTCAGCATCTTAAAATAGCAGAGTTGTTATCATAATGTACATGATTTTGTGTTATATAACTACCATATAAATGAATTATTTTAAAAATTGGCATGAACTTTTACAAATTTGACAATGTTCAATAAATACTCCTTACTAAATTATATTTAAAAAAGTCAGAAGAATGCTCATTACAGCACATACATGCTCCAAAGACAAACAAGCAAAAACAAAAGTCTTGTTCTTATATTTGTATCAAGAGAAAGAAATGACTGTAATACAACTTAATTACTTCATTTATCATAAGATTTTTTTTTTTTCTAAATTGAACCAGATTTGGAAAAATTGATATTCTATTAATGGTTTATCACTGAATACATGGATGTGCCTGATCTATTTTTTATTTCATCAAGATTGTGATTTACTTTTGAAGCAATTCACAATAATATAATAAAATACCCTATCTCACAATGTTAACAAATCCAATAAAAACAATTCCTGGAGCCATTCCCAGATCCAGATCAACACCATCGGGCCATGACTCAGCCTTCTACCAAGTTCTGTCAATATTCTGCTGCTAAACAAAGACACAGAGAGAAAATGAAAAGCAAACTACTGTATGTCCCCTTAAAGTGATCAGTCATTTTCCAAGAACACAAAGAAGATCTCTTAAAAATAACAAACATTTTGTGAAATTTGGAGCTAAATGGGATTAACTACTTATGAAAATTTCTCATCAACCATGAGAAATTTTACCCATTGCATGTCTGCACAATGGACTTTGGAAATTAATTACTCTGTGCTGAATCCAACCATGAAAGATTTACTAACTACTTATGTAAGTTTAAATTTTTAGGGCTGATGAAAAATGAGAAATATTGCTAATCGTATGTCTACGCTAGAGACTTTGGAAATTAATTAATCCAAAATGCTACAGTAGAAATTATTCATAAAGTTGCGCGTTTGTAGATTTTGAGGTGCTGAATCCAACTACGAAAGTTTTTTAAGCTACTTATGAAAATTTTAATTTAATTTTAATTTTTAGGGCTCATCAAACGAGAAATTTTGTCAATTGCATGTCTGCACAAAAGACTTGGGAAATTAATTACTCCAAAATGCTACAGTAACAGTTGTTCATAATGTGTGTGGATATAGTCCTGGAAGTGCTGAATCAAACCATGAAAGATTTGTTACAATGAAGCTTTAAACAGTCCCTCCTTACCGATCTTAGTTTCATCTTCACCAAACCTCCTCCTCCTCCTCCTCCTCCTCTCCTGCATCATTTGCTTCCTGTTCTACAGTAATTTACCAAGCATGCAAAAGTTTGAGTTAAATTCATTTAATATCTGATGAAAATCAAAAGTGGCCTGATTGCTTCGGCTGTATTCTTGTCACAGCGTTTCAACAAACACCGTGACTCATTCTCCCTGTAGCTTTTTACCTCCAGCTGGCTTCTTCCTCCCAGGGGAACCCGGAACACATCGTGAAAATGGATCTGAGTGCTGTTACGTTAAAGGTGTTTTTGAGGTGATCTCAACCAAAATTAGCATCCTGAATGTGTCCAAAAATAATGTGTCAGCATTTTTGTGTTCTGCAGTGTGTAAACAGCAGAGATGCGACATCATCATTCATGCTGAATGACATCTGCTCTGATTGGCCAAACTCAAAGCCTCAGACTTATAGCCAGATAGGTGAGAGTTTGTTTCTCAAATTTGTTTTGGTGCTTTAATGGCACTGAGAGACTCTCGCACAATCGAACACATCTCACATTTAGCAAAAGAGACATGCATCTCTCTCTCTCTCTCTCTCTCTCTCTCTCTCTNCTTCCCTGCAAGCCTGTGACAACCTGAATTAAGGAGGGGAGCTATTGGGTGTCAGGTCTGCTGGTAATGTAATGAATGAAGAGCAGCAAGCCAGCAGCCAGGAGACAACAGAAAGAAAGAAAGAAAGAAAGAAAGAAAGAAAGAAAGAAAGAAAGAAAGAAAAGGGAAAGAGAGGAGAGTGAATGATGCTGCTGATTGGGGGCGTTGTTAAATGCTTTGATGACACCAACACATAGTCTCTACACATTGTATTCTGTCCCCTGTAGACTAAATACATAAAGTCATTATCAATGCACACATTCATCTGTTGGCACCACCACAAGAGTCCAGAGAATCTGATTTTTAGTCCACAATGGCTTTATGCTCCAGAGTCTTGTATTTAAGTTGACCTTATGCAGAGATGATAACTCATACCTAGTTAGAAATTCTGCTTTAGATTTGGTTTTAATGGTTAGCATCATCATCTTGGATGGCGTATTGTCTTACAGTGTCTCACAGCAAGAAGGCATGTCGGTTAGGTGAATGGAACTTTAACCTGAATGTTTGTGTGTGTGTGTGTGTGTGTGTGTGTGTGTGTGTGAGTGTGAGTGTGAAATAGGTTAGCAACCTGTCGAGGGTTACTCTGCTTCTCACCTAATGACCTCAGGGATAGGCTCCAACAATCCTGAATAGGATAAGAGGGTATGGATGACAGATGGATGGATGGATGGGTGGATGGAGATCATCATCATCATCACCTTTAAAATCTCATAGCCTTTTTGAGAAAAAACTGGAACCAAAAAAGAAAGGGGGAAAAATACCCCACCCCAGCCTCTTTCTGCAACTTTTCCAGTGTATAATTAGACTGAATTCTGAGCTGAAAGTAAAAACTCCTGGGTTGAAATAGTGTAAGAGCCAAAAAAACGTGACCTCAAACAGTCATGCCGCTCCTCTTTGTGAGTTTGTTTGAAGGGGAAACTACTAACTGCCTGTGAGAAACATCTTTTTTTGACCTGAAAGGAACCTCGTTTTAGTGGAGGTGGTGTGAAAATGGGGGCGGAACTCAGCTGTAATTGGTTTCTGTTTACCAGTAATCCTGCCACATATACAACCACAAGCAATTAGCCAGGAAGCCGGGCTTCAGCTGCTAGAAACTGGCACTGTGTGTGTGTGTAGTCATGAGGGAGGGTGTAATTAGGTTGAAGGAGATTAAAATCAGCTCTTTTGTCCTGGTTTTGTTCGCTCTCTAGGTCTTGAAACACCTGACATAACAAAGACTTTAACTTTTCTGTTGAAGTTCCACCGCAAGAATTTAGAATTAAATGAACTTTATGACACAAAATGAATCCATATCTGGCATTTCTGAATATGACAGAACTTAGCCAACTCTAAAGACCCATAAAAGTCCATTATTGAGCTTTAAAGTACATCATTGGTTGATTTATCAGTGTATTCTAGCTGTTGCTCCAAAATATGGTTCTATAAATTTTATTTGATTTTTATTTAACCTTTATTTGAACAGGAACTCCACTTGAGATTCAGAATCTCTTTTGCAAGGGAGACCTGGCCAAAGACTGTGGCATATAAAAAAGTTGCAAAAATATAACAAAAACAATACAGCAAGATTTTTTTTTTTTTATTATATAACATAGATAACAAAAGCAATACATTTAAAAGCACAAAAACCATATAAATAAAACCAAACTGAAGGAGAAAAGCAGGAGCAAGACCTGATGGACCAACATACAATCTCTCTTACAACTAGCTTAAATTCAACCAGTTGGATAAGAGCTGTAATTTTTAGACTTATTTTTTTTTAACAACATAAAGTAATACTCTATTTTTGACATGGTTTATCATTATTCTACTGATATAAAGAATGTTTGTAAGCTGAAATTGTCCTCCATCTTTTAGATAAAATATTTATCAACTACAGACCAGATGCATCAATAACTTTATCAACCTTATCAGTATTACCAACCTTTTCAATCTTATCAACATTTTCAGCCATATCAACCTCATTAACACCATCAACATTTTCAACCTTATCATCAACATTATCAACCTTATCAATATTTTCAACCTTATCAACCTCATCAACATTATCAATATTTTCAACCTTATCAACCTTCTTAACATTATCAACCTTAACGTTATCAACCTTATCAACATTTTTAACCTTTTCAACCTTGTCAACTTTATAAACGTTACAGCATTATCTACATTATCAACATGTTTTACCTTTTCAGTCTTTTCAACCTCATCAACATTATCAACCTCATCAACATTATCAACCTCATCAACCTTATAAACATTATCAGCGTTACAGAATTATCTACATTATCAACCTTATCAACACTAACATTATCAACATGTTTAACCTTTTCAATCTTTTCAACCTCATCAACATTATCAACCTCATCAACATTATCAACCTTATCTGTGACGGGTGGGGTTTGGATCCAAATGCCGCACACAGTACAAGTTGACAAGTTGAGTTCTTTAATAACGTTCACAGTCCAACACAGAAGCAGGCAGAACAACTGGCAGGACAAAGCGCCTACACAGAAACTGACAGACGGGGAACCCAGGCGCAGGGACCGGAATCGGANAGGCAGGACAAAGCGCCTACACAGAAACTGACAGACGGGGAACCCAGGCGCAGGGACCGGAATCGGAGTCAGGCACAGAAGGCAGAGGTGGCTTCCAGGGAAACGACAAGCAGGATAGTCCATGACAGGCCGAGTCGGTAACAGAATGTCAGTCCACAAATAAACGCTGGAATGTCTCGCATCAGGGATGGCAAAGAACAATCTGGCAAANCTGAGGTGAGTAGCTGAGGACCAGGCAGGCAGAAATGGCAGGTGAGTGGCTGATCAGACATGCAGAACTGTGACATTATCAACATTATAAACCTTATCAACACTATCAACATCATCAACCTTAAACATTATAAACATCATCTACCTTATCAGCATTATTAACCTTATCAACATCATCAACCTTATCAACATCAACATTATCAGCATTATCAACATTATCCCTATTTGTCAATTTCTTTTGTATTTTATCAAATCTGAGGGTTTTGTTGAGATATTATGGAGCTACAACCTTGACAAAGCTGAAAACAAATAAAGCTTCACTGGAAAACACACACACACACACACTAGCATAAGCAGGTCATGAGAGGATATAGAGTCTGAAATGAGAAAAGAGGAGATTTATCAATGAAAATGGGTAAAACACACACATACACATACACACACAAAGTCTTGATGGGCAGCCAAAAATAGAGACCAGACCAGTGCTCATTCTCTCTCCCTCTCTCTCTCTCTCTCTCTCTCTCTCTCTCTCTCTCTCTNACACACACACACACACACACACACCCTCTGCAGTCCCTCCATCACCCCGCCCATCTCTGGCTTTGGTGGGGTCTGTATATGAGTCATCAGTGGACTTTTAACTGTCTGTGTCCCTCAGTGCCGCAGTCATGACAAACACCAGTCAACATGCAACCGTGCACTGTGTTATTGAAGCAAAGGAACAAAAGTGAATTATTCTTTTTGAAAAGGATCTATTTATGGTTCTCCCCTTAAAAAAACACCAAAACATCTCAACAATTCAACATCTATTAGACATTTGGAGCCTAAAAGAGGCTCTAGATGGTGTAAAGATGTTTGCTGAGTAAACTGAGTTTTAATGACTTTAGCTTTCTCCTGAAAGTGAAGATTTCTGAGGTTTTCCTTTATGAAATCCACAAGTCCAATAAATATTAAAAACAGCCCATCCTCATCATTCATTAATATCAGCCAAACAGACAGTCAGCCTGTTAAATATAGACCCATTATGAATTTATGCATGTCATCATAAGCTAAATGACTAGTTTCAGTGTGCGTGTGTGTGTGTTTTGCGTATTTCCCATCCACGTGACGCATGAGTCAGGTGGTTGTTCTTATAGCGTGGGGAGCTGTCCGCGGTTCTGAAACCAGAGTCGCACAGAGATGCTCAGCTCATCCACGACTCTCCGTATAAACTAATCACAAAGGTAAGGCTTCATTTTTATTCTATTTTTTTTTTTTTTTTTTTTTTTAATTATTATTACATCACTCCCACAGCTTTTTCTGAATATGTTTCACATCAAACACCGTTCGGTTCCGGTGTTATTTACTTTATTTATCCCGCTTTCATCTACAGCAGCTCTTTGTTTGCCAACCTGATGCATTGATGCCACAGATGTTTTCAATGCTTCTTTGTTCATTTTGCCTCACAGAACGCAGAAACGCTTTCGGTTCAGTAGGTGAAAAATCCACGCGAAGCTTTGCAAATCCACATGCGATAAATTAAATGTGGGAAAAGTAAACAAACAGCGAATTGTTGCTTATGCGTCGTATGCCATCGCTTTGTTTTAATTTGGGTTTTGTTAGGCTAAAAGGAACTTTTTTGTGAGCATCTGCATGCAAAACAAACGTGGAGTTTTTAGCATGTTTCATTTATGAAGACGACCGATTCAAACAATGTTTAGAAGTTGAAGCTTGAAAATCAATCAATAAATCGATCGAGGAGGTTTTCGATGGTTGGGGGGCGGTTTAAAGCGGAGGGGAGGTACATCAGCTCTATCGGGTTACCTTGACAACTGGGCCGTGACTCACGGACAGCAGCAATTTGGCGACTAATGAGATTTGCACGGGAGCGGAATGCCGGTGCTGTTGCTGCTCCCGGGAAGCAGGCAGCAGGATATGGGAGAGAGATACCGGAGATTCAAAAAAAAAAAAAAAAAAAANAAAAGAGGAGATTCTGTAAACACTAGCAACAGGCAGGAGGAGCACTGCCCATTGATAACCCAGCATGTTATTATTATTATTATTATTATTATTATTATTATTATTATTATTAAATTATATTATTTAATTTTATTATATTTTTTACTAATTTTTATATTTCCAAAGTTTGCATTTCTATTCCAATTCTACATACTGTTCTCTATATTTATGATATTGATGATGATGATGATGATGATGGCTGCCAATATGTTTATATAGCACTTTTCAAACACAGTTACTAAGTGCTTTACAGCTCGTTGGCAGGCAGAATTCAACACATTAATACAAACAACCAGAAGTAAATGGGGTAAAATAGTCAAATATGAAAGAATTACCTAAAAGCATAAAAGGAGGAGGAGGGGGAGTTTGCTTCCCTGATCTCCCCAAGCAGGTCATTCCAAAGTCTGATGATGCATCCTGATAGCAAAAGCTCAGTCACTTTTGTAAATGCACAATAACATTTAACCATAAATCAATCAAATTTGCAGCAACTTCCCAAATTTTCTTTTGCTGCTGCTGTTTATCTTGGCAAAGTGTTTACAATACTAACAAAAATGGGAGCACTTCATAACACATGGCAAAATAAGAATGAAAAAAAAAAAAGAAATATAAGCAGCTAATGAGCAGAGTAAAGCAAAGTAGAAAGCATCAATAAATGCATTTTCCACTGTTTTGAATGAGGGCATTGTTTGCTTAACGATCTTATACGTGAAGACATTCAATAGCAATAATACGGGTTTGACTTGGAGTACATCATAGTAAAGGTCATGTATCAAGATATTTGCTTTGGGTTTCAAAACTACATCTGCCTCCCTCAGATCAATAGAAATTTTTTTGTGGTCTGTGATGTTATCAGCAGACAGGACCTTTACGTGATGTTCGAAACGTAAGACATTTAAGCCCGCTAACCACTGTGAAACTGTTAGCTTAATGTGTAAAGGTCAGTGTTGACATGAGCCTCTTTATCTTTCCTCTCCAGGCGACACCATGCCGTCACTCATCAAGGCCTCCGCAATGGGGAAACCTTTCCTCCTCTGTTTTGCAGACCTCATCCTAATCCTCCTCTCCCTCAGTTCTTCCAGTGTTCAAGGGGCTTCGCTCAGAGAACACAGACTGAGGGGCAGCGAGCTAGACCCCAAGGCTCCTAATTCCGACATGCTCAAAGCCCTGGAATACATCGAGAACCTCCGCCAAAGAACCGGCACAGAGTACCAAAAACAGACTGCGGGGTACCGTGGCAGTCAGCTGGATGATGTGCAAAAGCTGCGTGACATGCTGAGGCTGGCTTCGAACCCAAACCCTACGCAAAGCAAAGTTCAAGCTGAGCCGGATGAGGAAGAGGAGCAGGAAGGGAAGGAGGATGCTAAGTCGGATAAAACTGAAGAGCTCCTCCAGGCTGTTCTCAGCACCCTTCAGCAGACGGAACAAACCTCCAAGCCGGCTCCGTTTCGTTCCAGCGGCAGGCGCCTCTCCTCGGGAGAACCTGAGGGAGTGGGCAGAAAGGAGGGCACGTATCCATGGGAGCAGCAGAAGCAGCATGGCATCACGCTCCACAAGAAAATGCCATTGATGTTTGAAGACGAGGAGGAGGGTGAGGGAGAAGAGGAGGAGGAGGAGGAGGATGAGGAGCCAAATTTGGAGCGTGAGAGCCCTTTCAAGCGCACCAATGAGAACGTGGAGGAGAAGTACACTCCGCAGAATCTGGCCACTCTGAAATCTGTGTTTGAGGAGCTGGGGAAGCTGACTGACGCTAAGGCAACACATAAACGGCAGGAGAAGGAAGATGATATGGAGGAAGATGATGAGATAGAAGATGATGATGATGATGATGATGATGATGATGACATGTTTAATGTTAGAAATGTTGCATACGAAGATGAAGCCATGGATCTTGCAGACTGGGCTCCGCTAGAAGAACTAGAAGAGGAGGAGGAGGAAGAGGAGGGGAGGAACAACAAACACGAGATGGCACGAGGCCTGGATGAAGAGGAAGAAGATGAGGATGTTGACAATGATGCTTTTGGAGAGGAAGATAATGAAAGCTACCCAGTCAAGAGATCCTCATATTCAGGTCTGCAAAGGGATCCAGATGACATCACTAACCTGGTGGACTATTACCTTCTGAAAGTGCTCGGGAAAACAGAAGAAGAAGAGCAGAAACGGGAGCTGGAGGAGGAGGAGGAGGAGGAGGAAGAGGAGAAAAAGATGGCTGAGAGGAGAGCGGCTCAATACAGAGATAACATCGACCCACAGGCCATCTACCAGCTCCTCCAGATCTCCCAGAAATTCCAGATTCCACCAGAAGACCTGCTGGACATGCTGAAGAACGGAGAAATGTCAAATCAGGACAGAGTCCTTCAGTCACAAAGGACTGAAGGATTTCCTCAGATTCCCTCAAAGAAGACGTACAAAAGTCCTGCCAAAGTGTTCAACAAACCCCACAGACAAAATGGCAACACCCCTGAAAACCTGAGGACGGAAGAGATCCTCAACATCCTGGGGTTGGGAGACTTGGAAAATCTGGATCAAGTTCCCATCAGGAAGCAGAAACCGTACAAAAGCTTGCGGGCTCCACTAGGTCGGCCATCGGGGGAGTCTGCTGCCATGCAAAGACCCCTCAGCAGCAAATTAAAGGACGATTACGATGACAATGTGGATGAGGACGAACTGGCAGCGTACGTAGCAGCTCAGATGTTGGCTCGGTTTCCCCAGCGCGGATACAAAAACAAGGCAGGTCAGAAGCGGGAAACGGTGGAGCAGACCACACCGGGGTCTTTTGAACAGGCGNAAAAACAAGGCAGGTCAGAAGCGGGAAACGGTGGAGCAGACCACACCGGGGTCTTTTGAACAGGCGATACAGAATTACTTTGATCAAACAGACTCCGATACGCTTCCGAAGAGACAGTCTGACTCTGATGACGACAGCAGGGGGTTAGAAAACGAGGCGCTGATGAAACTGCTGAGCTACATGAACCCAGAAACTCCAGAAAATGACGACAATGACGATGATGATGATGCCAAAACTGTCCCAGGAATATAGTTAAGATTCCAGTGTTGTAGATATATAAATATATATATTTGGTGAATGGGGCGGGGCAAAAACAAAGTATTTTGAAAAACTAAAACATGCAGTTAAACTTGAGTTCTTCTGTAGGTTTCCATGAGTTCTTATATATTTCTGTCGGGATTAGCTGAGGCAGAGATATGAGTGTCAGGTCTCATATTTGTGGTGGTGTGTTCTGATGTTCATTTGATGCCTTTTTTTTTTTTTTTTTTTNTTTTTTTTTTTTTTTTTTACAGGAATTAGTTGCTGAAAAAACCCTTAGTCACCAGTACTCGTGACTCACCAGCCTTACATACAACGCACATACAACCAAAATCAGTGTTGATCCCTTATATCCACTTGTGTTTCTTCCGAATGATTTCTTAAATGTGGGTAATAAAGCATTAACTTTATTTTTTTTCCTTACTGTGAAGTGTTTCTTTATTTGACAAACACAAATTGGCGCTTACAGTGCAATAAATGCATCTTACTGTCATCCAACCTTTAAAGTTTAGGACTTTTTTTCTTAACAGTTTGGAACTTACAAAGATATGTTAAAAACAATGCTGTTACATATAAAACCATCTTTTCTTTTCAGTGCTGTTGTGAAATCCTGAGATACATGAAAATACAACATATAAGGCACTTTTGGATGTAAAACATATTGCAATTACCTTAAAACCATTTTTAAAATGATGTCTATGAAGGATCTCAGGCATCCAGGTTATTGAATATGTAGCAGGTAGTTAAAGTTTAGTCCTGATGACATTTTCACTCAAATAGCTTCTTCAAAGAATCAGCATTTATCCTCTGAGAGTTGTAAAGGAACATACTGGTGACTTTTCATGTATGAGCCCAATAAATACCACCTGCACATACATTGTCACTGACAACCATTTTCCAAAACATAAAACCCATCATTTTTCAGATTATTTTGCGAAATCCCCTAATCTTTCAAAATCAAATGTTCAGGTGATACAAACACCTTAAAATTCAATGTTTTACCTGCTAATACTTATACACAATCATAGAAAACACGATCGTTTAAAAGCATCTTCTCCTGGGACTATATTTCCTGGTGGAGACATACATTTTCTTCTGTGTAGCTCTGTGTTGCAATTAAGTTACTTTGACAAAAAAAAAAAAAAAANAAAAAAAAAAAAAAAAAGAAAAAAAAATTTAAACATACATTAAACTGTGTACATTTAAAAAAAGGGAAAAATACAGTAAAACGTGCTCATTTGATGGATTATCATCTCAAGCACATATCAAGTCTCTACATGTTGATTTTAATGCGTACAAGAAGGAACTGAAGCCATTGCAGTCTGGAAGGTAGGACGAACAATTCTAAAATTTAATGCTCCTGTATTGTTTTGGAAAATGGTTGGCAATAATGTAGCCTGTATGCGAGATGTATTTATTGGGCTTGAACGTGCAAAATCACCAGTATTGCCCTTTAGGCTAAGTGAGTCACTGAGACACTTATCACCTACTTGTAATGCCATCTTAGCATTTCTACCCCAACAGCTTTAGTTACATCACTGCTTATGTGATTCTGATAACTCTAACGACTGTCACATGACTCCCATGGGACTTAGGGAGTCACCTGACTTAAAGGACCATACCATCCATTTTGCATGTTTGAGCCTAATATATTCAATTTTCAAAAGTTACGTAACTCTCAACCATTTCCCAAAGGATTAAACCATATTTCAGCTTTCCTGATATTTTGCAAAATCTCTTAATCTTTCAAAGTCAAATATTCAAGTGATACACCCACCTTAAAAATCCATGTTTCGCCTGCTAATAGTTACGCAAAACTATGAAGCCAGGGTCATTTAAATTTTTTGATAAATGCAGGTCTTCATTTAGGACTATATTCCCCAGTGGAGACATACATTCACTCTGTGCTTTTTATTGACTTAAATGCTAAAATTATAAAACTTCGAAAAAACCTGAATACACCTTTTGTTCACGATAATGGATTACCTATCCCAAGAACATTTCAAGGATCAACAAGTTGATTTTAATAGCATATTAGAATGAACTGAAACCAATGGAGGTCTGGAAGGTAGGAAAAAAATTTTTTAAGTCATTGCTCCAGTGGTATGCTTTGGGAAATGATTATCAGTAATGTAACATGTATGAAAATTGAATATATTAGGCATAAACATGCAAAATGGGTGGTATGGTCCTTTAAGGTGTGAACAACTCTTAGAGGATAATTTAAGGACTTCAAATTATCCTTTCAGTCAGTACATTTATATGCATGCTGTACTCAGATCAGATTTTTTGTCTATAATTAAGACAAAAAAAGTGAGCAAGCTGTACACATGGAGGGAATTAAGATTCCAAATAAACATGATGCATTATGTAATTGGAGTATGAGGAGAAGCAAGGTGAGGAAATGCATGTGGAGGTGGATTACTCCCATTATGCCTGAATAAATCAAATTGTAATCATATAATCTAGGTCTGTTACTGGAGTAAGCAAACTCCAATGTACAATTTCAATCTAATTGTAGTGTTTGCATGATGTTTGAAAAAATCAATTTATTGCTCTAATCTGAGTATAATCGAAGTTTTAACGTGCATGTAAACATACTGTTGACTCCATATTCTTCAGGACTAAACAAGCCTAGATACCTTCAACTATACTGCTAGATAAACAAAATATACAGAAAGTTTACAAACACAACTATGTTTGATTAGCTTAATAAGCCAAATTGCCTCAAAAAAAAAAAAAAAAAAAATCTGTGAAATATGAATTTGTGAGGAACTAATATTAACAGATTCATTTGAGCCTGACTACCAGACGTTTAAGGTTACGGCTTAACAAGAGTTTTTTTTATAAACTCAAGGACATATTCCTTCAAACCTTCAAAATCCTTCAAAAGCATAACCATCTGTTCGCAGCATTACACCAGATGAGTCATTTTGTCGACAGACTAAAATTATCGCTGAGTAATAAACTTCTCAGTGCAAGAGCTGAAATGTGAGACTCACACAGAAACACACACACAGAGAGAGTGGGATCTCCTTGTCTTCCTTTGGTTCAGTAGGCGGGTTTACTCATGTATTCCTCCATCGTCTGTGATAAAATACTTTATACTATACAAAAAAAACAACCTTGAGTTCACCGTTAAAACCTTAAAGTGGTGCTTTTGTTATTCAAACAAAGGACTCTTTTACTACAAAATGCCATAATGCCAGGACATTTACGGATAAAGACATTCTCATACGATAGTTGGCAAAAAACTAAAATGTGGATTTATGTTTTGGAAATTGGTTGTCTGTAACATAATATGTATGCAGGTTGTATTTATTGGGCTTAAACATGCAAAATTGCCAATACAGTCCTTTAATTTGTCCAGTGGCATCTCCTTTTTCTGTTTTCAGGCTTTTCTTTTTATTTTACTTTTTCATTTTCACTTCTATTTTCACTTCTTTCACCTTTTTCCTAACATCCATTTGTCATTTCAGAATCAAATTGTGGAACTGATGAAGCTTCTTGGATTAATGGTGAAATATTGCATGATGACGCAGGAAGTGTAGCAACTACTGATGAGTTCATAACCTGGATGCTTGCTAATCTTCACAGACTATCAAAGTTCCCTTTTTTAAATTTTCTTTTTCTTAATATTTTATTGTAATTTTCATGTAATCCTTAAAACTGAAGCAAAAGGATAATCATCTGTTCGCAGCATTGCGCCAGATGAATAATTTTGACGGTCACCAACTAAAAATATTGCTGAGTACTAAACTTCGTGACACACACACACACACACACACACACACACACACACACACACACAGAGTGGGATCTCCTTGTCTTCCTTTGGCTCAGTAGGCGGGTCTACTCATGTATTCCTCCATCGTCTGTGATAGGAGCAGAAATGTGTGAAAATACTTTATCTTGTATTAAAAAAATAAGCTCGGATTCACTGTTAAAACTTTATTTTTACCTCTTGGAGTGTGTCAAACTCTTCCATAGATACACCCACAGCAACTTTAGAAGTTTCTAGAATTTCTCCTCCCATCAGGAACTCATCCAGGATGAAACAGGCCTTCTCAAAGTTAAAGATGATGTCCAGCTCACAGACCTGACAGAGTAAAACACGAACACATCAACAGCTTAACTACACATAAACGTGTTACGGTTCTTTGTATGAATGATTATTACAATTAGAGATGATCAAACCCTAATTAGAGCCCGAAGAAAAACACAATAGAAAAAAGGAAAATTTGTATTTAAAGGAGCACACCAGTGAGTTTGCATGTTTAAGCCCAATAAATACCCACATACATGTTACATTACTGCCAACAATTTTCCAAAACATATAACTGGAGCGGTAAAGTTTAGATTTTTTTTTTTCCCTTCCAGACTGCCGTTGGTTTCAGTTCATTCCAATATGGTATAAAAAATATAAAAATCAACTTGCAGAGACTTGAAACACGCTTGAAACAAGTAATTCATACAGCAATCACAGCATATGTTCAATTTTTTTGTTGAGATTACTTGAACAAAGAGGTCCAATGTGAAGCTACACAGAAGATAATACGTCTCCACCAGGAAATATAGTTCCAGGTTACAGAGAAATAAAACGATCATGACTTCTACAATTGTGCGTAAGTTAGCAGCCAAAACATTGAATTTTAAGGTGGGTGTATCACCTGAACATTTGATTTTAAAAGATGTGACAAAACCAGGAAACTGGAAAAATAAAATATGGTTTTATATTTTGGAAAATGGTTGTCAGTCATGTAACATGTACGTATGTAGTATTTATTGAGCTTAAACATGTAAAAAAAAATCACCAGTATGGTCCTTTAAAGGATAAAAAGACAAGAAAATGAACACACTGAAAATGGAAAATGACCAGAAAAATATAACCAGCATCTTTTTTGCACCTCCTCCCTACCTTTTCCATTTACTGCTTTCTGGAGTTGGAGTTTACAAAAACTCCAACCATAAAAATGCTTGTAAATGAGGGATTGATTTTCGATCAATAAAAGCAATCAGGATGGACCTCAGTCCTGATTTAGGAGCAAAAGCAGCTTATGGACACCAGGGGGAGTCAGACAGATAAGACACTGTCCACATGCAGAGTGGGGAGGAGAAGAGAGGGATGTGAGGAGGAGTCAGCGTCCTTGTTAGAGACCTCTTACTAATTTTATGTTATTTATTTTGTGCTTTAATGTCCAAGGCAAAACAAGAGCTGTAAGTCACATATCATGATGTTTCTGTTACCAAAGTATAAATAAGTGATTTGGTCCAGAGTTGCAAAATCCCTGCTGGTTAACGGGAGGAGTTCACTGATTTTACACATTAAATTCAATTTATTGATCTTAGAGAGCACAATGCAGCACACGAAAGCGACTGTATGAAGCCAAAGTCAGGGAAACTAGACCTGATGACATCATAAATGCTACTTATGACATTACAGCTGTTACTTTGAAAAGTAAAGCCACTCGCAGAAGTCAGGGGGGAGTTAAATTTGCTATAACAAAAAAAAAAAAAAAANAAAAAAAAAAAAAAAAACACAAACAAACAAAAAAAAAAAGTTCTAAGAATGGCTTTGTGGGCATTTTAGTTTTAGAGTTTTCACTAGTGACACAAAGTAACCCTTGTGATGTCATAAGGGTCAGTTTCCCTGACTGTGACGGCGCCCTCTACAGCATTTATATGGTTATTCCCACATGCTGAATGGTGCTTCCCAGGACCAATAAACTGACCGTGAATGTGTAAAGTGAGTGGACTTCCCCTTTAACCAACAGAATGTTTTAAAGCCCTTTCAGACATGGAATCTATTAAATTGCTGGACTCAGTTATCTGTTAAAGTGGTGCTTTTGGCCATTCAAACATCCTATCCTGAAAAATGCCATAAAGGCTCTGTTCAAACCTGACAGGACCTTTATGGATAGAAAAGAAATTCTCGTGCGATAGTTGGCATCTGCCAGGTGAGACTTGGTAACAAGGAAGTTATGTGCACTGTACAAGGCGAGAGATTGTTTACAGCAAAATGATGAGCAACATGGCGAGCAAGAATAAATGGCGTCTCTCATGGCGCTGTTTAGCTGCCTGCTTATCTCGTCTTCACCGTGGATGGAGAGCAGCTCTCTCATTTCTGCATAAGACTAATTTCCAGCCATTTTATCAATCCTAAAACGTGTTCAGTGAAAATCTGCCGGTCCAATAAGAGCTCTGTGATCTATGTATCACTTCCTAGTCTCGCATGATTGGTCCACAGAAGTGGGTAGTAACGCGTTCCATTTACTCCGTTACATTTACTTGAGTAACTTCTTTCACAAAATTGTACTTTACTGAGTAGTTTTATTGCAGGATACTTTTAATTCATACTTGAGTATANACAAAATTGTACTTTACTGAGTAGTTTTATTGCAGGATACTTTTAATTCATACTTGAGTATATTTATAAAGAAAAATATATGCTTTTACTCCGTTACATTTGGTTGCACTCTTTGCGTTACTTTTGATTTCACCGTTTGAATTCAGTCATGTTCAGTTTTTCTCTCATTGTCAGACACCTACACTGTCTGCTTCAGCTCTGAAGTAGCCACGCCCCCACCCTCTGTTTCCATGGTGTCACCCGGAGCAGAAAATGCATGGCAAAATCAACAGCGGGAAGTTTAGAAGAGGCACATCCCTGGCCACACATTCAAACACTGTTTTCTTTTCAGTCTACCAAAACCAACAGCTACATAATGCGTTGCGTCTTTGTCGCTAAAAATGTGACATTTCAGCTTCTAAGAATCAACATGGAACTTGAGGAAACATGTGGCAGTAAGCTGCAATGTTAGCTACTTAACTAGCTGCTGCTGCTAATGCTAACTCAAGTTTTCCTGTTCTGAGTAAATTCATGAAGCTAACCTAACTAACTGTCTTAACTACCTGCTGCTAATGCTAACTCAAGTTTTCCTGTTCTGACTAAATTCATGAAGCTAACTTAGCTAACTGTCTTGGGGCCAGGCCAGAATTGTCATGATTTGTTATGTGGTAAATATTTGATTTATTACTGTCTACTGTTTCTTTATATGATATGATTTGGATTGTATTAGAAGGTACATATGGCTACTTTGCTTTTTCCCCTCAGACGAACACTTTTGATTATTCGAAAGAATAAGCTTGATCAAAGTTACTCACTACTCAAGTAATCTTTTTTAGTAGATACTTTCTTACTCTCACTCAAGTCATTATTTTGGTGACTACTCTTACTTATACTTGAGTCACNAGATACTTTCTTACTCTCACTCAAGTCATTATTTTGGTGACTACTCTTACTTATACTTGAGTCACTACTATCATCATAAAGTAATAATACTTTTACTTGAGTACAGTTTCTGGCTAATCTACCCACCTCTGTTGGTCCACATGCTACAGACAAAAACGTCACAGCGCCATCATAACAAAAGTCTGGATTATTCCCCTCAAATCATTAAACTCAGGAGTTGTTTCACTGTAACATAAACAGCTTGTACATACATGGTGAATGCTGTTTAATTAGATTAACTCACGTTGCCAAAGTATTTATCCAGGAGCTCCACGTATCTGTGCAGCACTTCCAGGGTCAGCAGCTCGTTATCCTGATCCTCCAAACCAGCACAGAAATACAGGCTGGCATACCTGCGGGTCAGGAGGGCAAAGGTCACAGGTCCAGAAACATGAATAATCAGATTTGGCACCAGTCTGGAGAGAGGAGGGCCTCAAACGTATGACTAATCGAGAAATCAAAATAGAACGGAGTAATTTCATCTAATATAAGTAACTCTCTGCATAAAAAAGGCAATAAAATGATGCAATAATTTGAGAATAAATCATGTTGAATTCATTTGTTCTGTTACTGAATCGACCTTTATAGTTTTTCATAAAGTTGTAGTGGACAAAATAACACAAACACCTTATATTATAATACAAGATAACACACACATACACACACACTGTCTTCAAAGATTACCATAGAGTCATACAACGTACAAGAGTTGATTGATAAGTTCTGAGCCTAACAGTGTTCCCTTTTTGTTGACGTAACATAATTCCTTGGCGTTTCTGCACTTCCACCGCATTTTTTTTACATCCACCAATGAGGTTTTGTTTTCACACATACCTGTCTGTCAGCAGGATATCTAAAAAAAAAAAAAAAAAANAAAAAAAAAAAAAAAAAAAGAAAAGGATTTTAATGAATTTTTGAAGATAGGTGGGACTTGTGTCGAAGAAGAGTTGATTAGGTTTTGAGGCAGATCCTGATCAGGATCTGAATACAGATGTTTTTCCACTTTTTTAAACACCGTTGACACACACATTTGTTGGTATTTCTGCTTATTAATCAAAAACTCAGATGCCAGTCTTGATTCAAAACTCAGGCATGTGTATCCTCTCCCTCTGCTCCTCTGATTCTGAGGACACTTTTAAAAGGCAGCTAAAGACTTTCTTGTTTAGACAGGCTTTTGGATAGTATTTTAAATCTGTGGTATTGATGTTCTGTGTTCTTTGAATTTTCATTTCTTTTGTTTGCTTTATGTTACTCATTTTTTATCTGTGAAGCACTTTGTGACTTTTGTCTATGAAGGATGCTATATCAACGAGTGCAGTTTAGCTCAAGATACTGTTCAAGATCTGGCAGTTTTGGGGACAGTCAGATATATCATCTCTGTACAGAAACATGAAACTACCAAAAATGTGTAGTGAAGATGATGCTGATTCAGCAAAAAAAAAAAAAAAAAANAAAAAAAAAAAAAAAAAAAAGGTTTTGACATAGTGTAGCTAGTTATGGACTGAGATCCAGAAGAAGAAGACGTCTGCAGTACTGCTGTACAACCAATTCATGATAAATATTTGTATGTTTGTTGTATATGGAGAAAATGGTAAATAATTTTTTTTTTTTTTAAAGTTCAGTGATTATGATTTATTTCAGTTATTATGCTTATAACTGAGAAGTTCCAGAGGTACTCGGAGTTCTGTGAGCTGTAAACGATGAAGAAACTGGGCCAACAGGAAGTGATTATGTGCTGATTGATTGCGGCTTTGAACGAGTTCAGCAGCCACTTTAATCACCAGATTTTTTTTTTTTTTTTTTTTTTTTTTTTTTTTTGCGGCCTCAGATGATGATGTCATAACAGCTGTGTAGGATTTCTTTTAGCCAAGAACGTGGATGACGAAGAAACTGGGCTACTTGGAAGGAGATTGGATTGAAATATAAATAACTTTAACAACCTCTGCTATGCTCAGAATTTATCAGTCAACAGTTGTAATATTTCAGGCCTGTTGCATTGTTTTGTGTAATGCATTGAGGCATTCCTACTATTTTGTCCACCTGCTAAACCGTGTATGTGTTGTAACAGCGTTAGTGTGAGTAAAGATGAAAGGCTGTGCACCTTGAAAGCATTTGCACGATGTTGCACCATCGCTAACAGGCTCGTCGGTGATGTCGGCATGTTGTTTTTGCTGATCTGTGTGTGAGACTAAAAGCTTTTTTTCGCGTTTCTGACTAAGTCATTGTAGAAAATGGGTGTGTTTGTTTAGCAAAGAGGACAGGTGAGTTAACCATTAAGCTTAAGCAAAGTCAAGGAAAGTTTCTCTGTGCTGCTCAACACCCAGAGGTCACTGAGCCTGCAGCAGCCAAGACAGAACTGCTGATGATTTAAAGGGCCATACCAGTGGTTTTTGCATGTTTAAGCCCAACAAATACAACAAAACATATTGTAGCTGTCCTGTTATTCTGCCAGATTCTCTAATCATTCAAAATCAAATGTTCAGGTGATACATCCACCTTAAAATTCAATGTTTTGCTTGCTAACAGTCACATCTGAATGTACATTAGTTTTTAATTTCTTGTTAAAAAACTGTCTTCTCCTGGAGCTATATTCCCAGGCAGTGACATACACTGCTGTCTTCCATGCAGCTCCATGTTTTCAATAAAGTTACTTCAAAAAAAAATTAATAGACGTCGTGTTCACTGTGATGAATTACTTACCTCTAACATGTTTAATGTGTCTACAAGTTGAGTTAAAAGTGTACTGGAATGAACTGAAACTAATGGTAATCTGGAAGGTAGGAAAAACAATTCTAAAATGTGCTGCTCCAGTAGAATGTTTTGGGAAGTAGTTGTCACTAATATAACGTGTATGCGGGCTGCATAAATAGGGCTCAAAACATGCAAAACCACCAGTATGGTCCTTTAACACAAGAGTCATAAGGAAAGAGCAGAACATGTTTGAGATGCTTTTTTTAATCACCTCTTATACACAATCTTGAGGTCCTTCCAGTGGAGGAAGTTGCAGGAACGTGGCTGACGGGCCAAAACGAGCATCATCATGTCCCGAATCACCTTCTTCTTCTCCCGGTCGGTTAACGGCGTGAACCACTTCTGCAGCCGCAGCTTCCCCTGCCGGCTGAACAGCAACAGGAAGCGCATCTGAGGAGGACAGGAAGGAGTAAATACTGATTTATTAAAAGGTCGAGAGGGACTAAGAAGGAGTTTCTGTCTCATTTATGGCAAGCAATAATAAGTCTACCCATTCTATGTGGAGGACATTTTGATTGAATACATGTCATTAAAGTGTGGTTAATGTGTAACAAGCCTACAGAAGAGATTAAAACACACAAACACACACACATACATACACATACATAGGTCATATTATGTAGTTTTGTGGCCAGTGCTATAATCAAAACACACACCCACACACACACATGGCAGCTGCATTAGCATGCAACTAGATTTGCATGTGAGTGAAGATTACAAATTATCCTTCCACATCCCCTTAAGTGCAATATGGCCCTGAAAACAATGCTTCTGTTGTGCAAGCGTGAGTAATGAGAGCACTTTGCCCCAAGCTGCAGCCACAAGCATCTGCCTGCAGGATCAGAGATAAAGCAGCAAAAAAGAAGGTCGGGAGTAAAACAATAAAACCGAGAAAACAGGCAGCTGGGGTCTATTAGATAAGATTTGCTAACCTGGAAACCAATGACTATAGCTCATTTAACTCTCTGAAACCTAATGTTCAGTTTTACATTTCATTGAGTTCGCCTTTTAGTGGCACTGAATCCAAAAAATAATCTTTGCTAGACAAGATGGCAATTTTTGGCTTATGGAAATCTTCTGTTCTGATTGTTTGCATTCAGTAGCAAGCATGACGGACTCAATCAAAAATGGATCAGATGACAACCAAATAAAATTCTAAAATCAAGACTTTTTTGTAGACAGTATTTTTCTTATTTTTCTCTAGATTTTGTTTCCTATGGATTTTTAAGATTTTTAAAAATTTTCTGAAATAGCCATTTTTTTTATTCAAAATTATTTTAAATACTTTTTTAACAGATTTTTTTTTTTTTTTATTTCTAGAGTGGCAGACTTTTTTTAAATTGAGTGAAAAAACAAGAACTTTCTAGAATGAAACAAGAGAATATTTTCTCAAATCAAGAAATTTTGTAGTAGAATTCTCTGTACTTTTATGCTTTTTTATACCTTTTGTATTTCTTTTAATATTCTGAAATACATAACAGTTTTAGAGTTAAATATTTAAGAAATATTTTAGCAATTTTCTTTTAGTTATTTTTTTCTAGAATTACAAACTTATTTAAATCAAGTTTTAAAAAATCAAGAAGTATTTAAAATGAAATCTGAAAGAATTTTCTAAAATCATGTCATTTTCTTGATTATCTCTGAGCTCGGAGGGTTGATTCTATGAAATGAATTGCTAAAAGAAGAAATCTGTGTATTGATTTGCTGTGAATCTCAGCAGGTGGCTGAAGAAAACGAGCTCATTCAAACGTCTGCAAACGAAATCTCCTGCACAGATTTGCATAAGTTTGGCTACAAGCCAGACATCACACTGTAAAAAGTGTCCATCTTTTATCCAACATTCACTCAAATGTTCACTTAAGGAAGCTTATTTTCTTTATGTGGAACAAATCTGACAAACTGTGGATTATTCCAGGGTTATTCCTTGATTCCTCTTGTTACAGGGGTTTTAGACACTCAAGGACCCTGACAGGATATCGCTGACTACTCTTATCCGTTACACCTGACCTTTGAATCAGGGAAGTCCTCAAGCTTAACAGGTAGAAAAGTGAATAAAATATCAAAGAAAGTAATCTCAGATCACTGCTTTTTTACGTTTTAAGAAAAGAAAAATCCAAATTCGACTATTAATTTAGTAATGTAGGGCAGAATAGGACTCTTGGACAGCTTCCAGGTGCATATAAACGCTCACAAATATTTTTCCACTTTATTTATCCAACACTGGAACTCGAACACTCACCATTTTGGCACACTACACCGACAGCAGCCGCTTCAAATGAAATCCAGCCTTATAACTCCTGTCCTACTGTGTGTTCTCCGTCTTTAGATGCGGCGACATTGTTGATCTTCCCACAAATCAGTGCGCTCTCACCTTCTCCATGTGCCACGCCCCGTTGCGCTCCGGCGCCCGTGATTGGCTGCTGAGGAGCCACTGGGCAAAGCATACAGACAGGTGATCTAGACAGGATCTACCTATGTAACGTGAATCCGTTAGTTGTTTAGAATTTGGTTTGGGGGTTCCTGTGATAGTTGAATGCGTCCTACACCTGAAAAACCCACGCCACCACATGAAATTATGCTATAAGCGTATATTTAAAAAGCATTAGTGTTATATAAAGAGTGAGTGAATGAGAAGAAACAGAGCATGGTGAGTTCAGTGTACAGTAGAAAAAAAATTTTAATGCTTTTATTGTCTCCTAAAAGGAAAGTGAACTGTGTAATTTGCTCCATTTTAATACCAAAAAAATAATAATAAAGTGGTATTACAGGAAAATGATGCTCTCCGTGCAATATCATATAATGTAATCATATATTGTAGGATTATATTCTATAGAGTTGGAATATATAATATAGAATATTATAGAATATCTCTTGTCATTAGTGGTGTCAGACTCAACTGATTCATTTAAAAGCAGCTTGTACTCACAAACCAGATAAATAGTTTGTCTTAAAGGACCATACTGGTGGTTTTTCATGTTTGAGTCCAAGAAATACTATTTGCGTACATATTAGCTGATTTATATTGTATATTATAGAATAACTCCAGTGAACATATACATTTTATGTACACTATAGTGAAATGTGAAAAATACCATTTGGCAGACCACCAACAGTAGGCAGTCTGTAGATATAATAATAATAATAATAATAATAATAATAATAATATATTGTTTGTTGGCGCTTTTCAAAACACTCAAGGACACCCTACAATACAACAAGAAAGGAATTAAAACAGCATGAAGTTAAAATTAGGATACAATACACAGACACCACATCGCATGATATTGATTTTATACTGTATATTTGGATGGGGTTTAAATAAATCCACTGTGCCGCGGTATATTCTCTTTCCTGCCGCTAGGGGGCCGCTGAACTTTTCTCCCTGTCATGTTAATTCTGTGGAGCTCCACGTGGTTTTGGCGCAGATTAAAAGCGGAGCAGAGAGCGCAGCGCACCGAGAGGCTTCCGGAGCAAAAAGCAGCATGTCTCTGTACCGCAACTCCGCCTGGTTCCTGAAGGGAGTGACCGAGTTCACCAGGTCAGAGCTTTATCTTCCCTTTGCTGCTCACTCTCTACTGCTTTAAAGCGGAGTGAGTCACCCAATGGATGTCCTGTGTGCATTGTGTGTGTGTGTGTGTGTGTGTGTGTGTGTGTGTGAAACTTTAAATCAGGAGAGGGGAGAAAAAACAAAAATTTCAGGCGAAGATTTTACATGACTTATGAATTACTGTGTGTTTTTGATTTGAAGTGATGACGTCATTAGGCATCATAACCTCATCAGAAACACGAACATGATATTACACCATATGAAAGTGAATGCAAGTTTGTCATTTTTGCTTCATAACATTGTAGTGTAAGTTTATATGACTCAGCATAGAATAGAATAGAATAGAATAGAATAGAATAGAATAGAATCTGATTCAAATTGACTTCCAATCCATTTGTGACAAACTTATCTAAACAAGACATATGTTATGGAATATTGCCATACTGAAAAAGTAGCTTCAGTCTGTAAAGTAGGCCCAACTTTGCATATGAAAAAAAAAAATTTGCTTCTAGATAAAGAAATATATATAAACATGCTTGATCTTTTTTTTAAAATTTATTTCTGTGTGGAGCTGTTACCATGGCGAATTGCTATATATATTTACTGTATACAGCAGCATCTTTGTCTATGTTGTAAATGAGGTTGATGCTATGAGGTCAGCTGAGGCCACTCAGATCAGCCTCGATCTAGATCCAGACTTACTCAATAGAATAGAATAGAATAGAATAGAATAGAATCTGATTCAAATTGACTTCCAATCCATTTGTGACAAACTTATCTAAACAAGACATATGTTATGGAATATTGCCATACTGAAAAAGTAGCTTCAGTCTGTAAAGTAGGCCCAACTTTGCATATGAAAAAAAAAAATTTGCTTCTAGATAAAGAAATATATATAAACATGCTTGATCTTTTTTTTAAAATTTATTTCTGTGTGGAGCTGTTACCATGGCGAATTGCTATATATATTTACTGTATACAGCAGCATCTTTGTCTATGTTGTAAATGAGGTTGATGCTATGAGGTCAGCTGAGGCCACTCAGATCAGCCTCGATCTAGATCCAGACTTACTCAATAGAATAGAATAGAATAGAATAGAATAGAATAGAATAGAATAGAATAGGAAACCTACTTAAAGTGCTTTCATGCCTTTACGTGATAGAATTTTGCTGCCATGATTACTCACTGCCAATAGAATAGAATAGAATCTGGGGAAACCCTCTAAACTGCTTTTACATGTTTTTTATTGCTAGGATTTGGGCTGCCTTAATGACTTATTGTCAAGAATAGAATAGAAGAGAACAGAATTGAATAGAATCTTGAAAGCTCACATAAACCACTTCCACCTGTTTCCACTGATACAATTTGTGCTGCCTAGATAATTCACTGTCTAGAATAGGGTAGAACAGAATCGAATCGAATCGAATCGAATCTTGAAAGTCCACCTAAAGTACTTTAGCTTTTTTCATTGATTTGGAGTGCCAAGATGTCTCATTGTCTAGAATAGAATAGAATAGAATANTTTAGCTTTTTTCATTGATTTGGAGTGCCAAGATGTCTCATTGTCTAGAATAGAATAGAATAGAATAGAATAGAATAGAATAGAATAGAATAGAATAGAATAAAATAGAATTTAAGAAACCTACCTAAAGTTGGCAACTTTTCATTGACAGAATTTGGGCTGTCTAAATTTCTCACAAATAGAATAGAATATTCTATTCATTTTCTATTCTTTTTCTCATGAATAGAATAGAATAGAATAGAATAGAATAGAATAGAATAGAATAGAATAGAATAGAATAGAATCTAAGAAACCTACTTATAGTTGACACCTTTTCACTGACAGAATTTGGCTGCCTATATTTCCTCATAAATAGAATAGAATGGAATCTAAAAAGGCCTGCTTTTCTGCTTTTCATTGTTGGAATATGAGCTGACATACTTGCAGTCTCACTGGTTTAAAACCAGAACAGATAATATGAAGGTGATGCAGGTCAGTGAACGCAGCATAATGATCTGAAGGCTCTTTAATATGACCTGAGCTCAGCAGGCCATCATCATCCCTCTCTGATCCTTCAGCAGATCATCTGAAGAGGTGCTTTTGTAGCTGTTTCTCCTCTTCCCTTTGTTCTGTGTTATCGTTTCTCTCAGAAAGCTGCCTGGTTACCCGCTCTGACCCCGAACCAACAGCTCTCTGCATGACACCATCAAACAGAGCGGCCATTTAGCCTCAGCATCACCCCCACCCTATCCCTCCCTGTCCCTCCATATCCCTCTATGCNGCGGCCATTTAGCCTCAGCATCACCCCCACCCTATCCCTCCCTGTCCCTCCATATCCCTCTATGCCCCTTCAGCCGCCTGTAACAATAGCCATAAGGACAATGGGGGCAATTGAGGTCTTTCTTGTGTGTACACAACAAACACACATACACACACACTGATCCTGTTGTCACTGCATTTAGTCTCAGATATCACCCCATCTAATTAGAGACGATGCCAGGCACGATTCCTCCCTTCATTGTCTGTACAGTAAAGATGTGAAGTGACTTACAGTAAGTGTGCTGACCTCAAACAGCGACACACATATGCACACACACTCTCTCACATACACACACATATAGGATATTTCACCGTTTATTTCATTGGATCCTCATTAGTTGATGCCTCAGCAACAATTTTTCCTGGGCATTCACTCAATCAAACATAATGAAAACACATATTTAGGTGAAAAAGGTTTAATCACAGCATCAATCTACATTAACCAAAACTACATTATATAATAAACAGAACATATTATTAGATTAACAAATGATGAACCTTGCAGTATACAGGACAACAGGATAACTGACCTCAATAGATTCTACTTCTGTCAACTAAGAACAGACATTAAGGTCACAGCAAGAACAGGATTACACACAGGACAGTGGGGGGGAAAGTCGCTTTACCTTAAATACGTTTTCAGTTATTTCCTTTTTAAATGAATTCTGCATGATCTTTTTGAATATATAATGGTAGGTTATTCAAACAGGACACTCTTGTTTAAAGTGTTTTCTAAGTTGAAGAAGATCAATCTGACCATCACGGCTCATCTAGTTTTATAACAATGTTTGGATATGAGCAACATGGTTGAATAACAAAATGCCCCATATACTTTATTGTTCAACTTATGATTTTTGATCTTTAATTCTTTAAAATATATGAAGTCTTTTTTTCCAGCATCCACCATGAAACCAGATATGCAGCAGATGCATAGAGATACTGTATATTAGATAGTTATAGAAACATAATGAAATAAATCCAACATATCCTGCAGGAATGCCTTCCTGTCAGCCTCCAAACACTTTGTGGAGAAGGATCTGGAGGTGTCCTTGGCTGGACGCTCCTATATGATCACAGGAGCCAATAGCGGCATTGGAAAAGCCACTGCCATGGCCATCGCCAAGAGAGGTGAGGCTCCTAACCTCTGCTGCCCTGTTTCTGAGGCATTCAACCTCCACCTATAGACAAACATTCATACTTTAAAACTGATAAACGTGGATTGTAAGAGTTTTTATCACTACTGGTATCATTAATGGGAGTAATAGCAGCAGCAGCATAGATTATTCTGAGCTGTGAAACATATAAAAACCATCAGTTCTGTAAATTTGTAGCTTTGGGGGTAATATTTTCATAGGTCAGGTAATAATAAGTTAAACTGACACAAAGTAAGACATCCTCACTATCTACCAATATCAAACCTGCTTTATAACTCAAAGAACACTCATTAGTGCTAATATTTCCACCAAGGCCGAACGAGACAGGACAAACTTTTTGTTTTTAGAATATTCTGGCCTAAAAGACAAAACAAGTACTGTAATAAACATAATAATTGATAAATGTCATGATACATCTCTGTATCTGTTAAAGATACATCAAAAAATGTTCATATGTTATTGAATCAGCATCATTTCAGCTACATGTTACATATCTGCCCTATTTGATGCTGGACAGCAATTCCATTCTTATGTCCAAACATGTATCTTAATCCACTAGATCCAGATCCTTATTCAGATCCTTATCCAGATCCAGGCGAAATTGCATGTATTTATCCCATGATAGTCTATTGAAAATATTTTGTTAAAACTTATCCTCACAATATTAAGAGATCTTTTTTTTTTTTTTTTTTTTTTTTTTTNTTTTTTAAATCCTGGATCCACTCCTGGATCTGCATCCACACCAAAATTTAATGGGCTCTTCCTTGAGACGTGCCCCACACTTCCATCAAGTTGTGTCAAAATTGGTTCAGAACTTTTTGAAAAACTGCTAACAAACTAACAAATCAGCCAGCCAACAGACATGGTTTAAAATAAAACCTCCCTGGCTGAATAACTAATGATTTACACATTATATTACTTGTTAATTTGTCATTAATGTCCACTAATTTCCCTCAGTCAATCTGCTCCAATCATGAAGGACAAAGGAGAATGTAGACAGTTCCAGAAGGTTTTTGTAAGGCTGAGAAAAGGTACAGATGGTACAAAATGGGTGTAACTTAACTTGTATATCTTTAATTCATAAGCTAAAAAAAAGCAATCTGAAAAAAAGAACCATTTGTAGAGAACCACACAAACAACAGACAAACAAATGATGTTTATTGATCTTTTTCTCAGGTGGAACGATTCACATGGTGTGCAGGAACAAAGACAAAGCCGAGGAGGCCAGGGCCGACATAGTCAAGGAGACAGGAAATAAAGTACAGTATGACTCAATACACTGATTTTTATTTTCAAAAACCTGTGACTTGTTGCCGAGAGTGATGTTATTCCTTAACACACAGGGTTTGTGTTATTGCAGGAGGTCTATGTCCACATCTTGGACATGTCTGAGACCAGGAAGGTATGGGACTTTGCTGAGGGCTTCAAGAAGAAATACAAGACTCTCAATGTTCTGGTGAGTAATATGATGTGTGGATGGAGCAATTAAATACAGTGAGATTTTCATATAGATATCTTTTTATTTTTTCAAAACAATCATGCTTCTCTACCCTCATCGTTTTCTGATTTTATTCACAATAAACATCTGAGAGAAATATTTAAACAATCATCCATAGTTTAATATTAACATCTATTAATTTACATGTATGTCTGAAACCTGTTATGTCTTTGTTTTGCTTTGTTGAATTTCAATTTATGCATAATATCATGTATCAATTACTTTTTAAAAGCCAGATAACAATAAATAAGTTGCAACTAACTAGTCTTGATTTTTGTAAAGCCACTTGTTGTGATTAAGGACTGCAGCCGGTCAAACTTAACATAAATTTCCATGTAAATTATAAGAACGAGATATGATATGACAGAGTAAATTGTGAACAAATCACATTATCAAATCTATTAAGATCTATTATGTTTAATTTTTTAATTTAACCCAACATCAGTTTGATTGATATAACCTGGAATGTACAATAAAAAAAAAAAAAAATTAAAAATTAAAATGGAGTGATCTGTTTTTGCAAATGAACTCTTCAATTATACATCATTTTCTTTTAATTAAGTTTTTTTTTTTTTAAATAGCCCCAGTATCCTGTTTGCCATGATACACTTCGATTGAGTTTTTGCCTTGATTTTTCTGAGAGTTGGCTCGTTGGTTTTGATGTTTTGTGCTGCACAAAAGTAGTGCTTGGTGCGAAAAAGATCGATACCCTCTTTATTACGTTTGAATGCTTATCTTATGTTCTGTGCAGATCAATAATGCCGGCGCCATCATGAGTCAGAGGGACGTGAATGCAGAGGGGCTGGAGAAGAGCTTCGCCACCAATGTCCTCGGTGATCAAAGATTAAAAAAAACCAAGCATATGAAAAAATATGTTTGTGATTATAAAGGGTTTTTTTTTCTATTCTTGTTTGCACATTAGGGATTTATATCCTCACTAAGAGTCTCATACCTTTACTGGAGAAGAGTCCAGATCCCAGAGTGGTGAGTTTGAGAACCACAACCTCACTGCTCCTCACCACAGACTTCACTTTGACTACTGTATATATGTATTTTTAACTTTTATCTTGTTGCCATTAAAGGAGCATACACTGCTGATTGTGCATGTTTGAGCCCAATAATAATCCACACATTACATTACTGATAACCATTTTGAAATTTTTGAATTTTCTTTTCCCCTGACCTTCCAGACTGCCATTGGTTTCAGTTCATTCCAGTACGCTATAAAAACCAACTTCTAGAGACTTGAAACATGTTTGAGATACATAGTCCATCACAGCGAACAAGATGTCTATTAGGTTTTTGTTGTTGAAGTAACTTTATTTAACCGATTCAACATGGAGCTCCACGGAAGAAAATGTATGTCTCCGCCGGAAATATAGTCTGAAGGGAAGACGGCTTACAGAGCAATTAAAACGACCGTGCCTTCAACAATTGTGCATAAGTGGTAGCAGGTGAAACATTGAATTTTAAGGTGTGTGTGTCACCTTAATATTTGATTTTGAAGGATTAGCAGATTTGAAAAAAAGTAACAGGAAAACTAAAATACGATTTTATGTTTTGAAAATTGGTTGTGAGTAACATAACACGTATGTATTTGACTGAAACATGCACGATTGCCGGTATGGTCCTTTAAGGCTCATGAAAACATTAAAGGACCATACTGGTGGTTTTGCATGCAATTTGCAATTGAACTGCTTCAGTAGTATTTTTTTGGAAAATTGTTGGCAGTAACATAACATGTTTGCAGGTTGTATATATCGGACTCAAACGTGCAAAACCACTGTTATCATCCTTTAATCCTGCAGATGCAGACTACAGAATCTCACAGATGTTTGGCTCCTGTTGTCCTCACAAATCCCCCAAAAAACCCAGACTGATTATAACTCATTTATTATTCTACCACTATATTAATATTTTACTCCCCCCCCCTTCTTTCCTCTATGTCCAGATCACCGTGTCATCAGGGGGAATGCTGGTGCAGNTACTCCCCCCCCCTTCTTTCCTCTATGTCCAGATCACCGTGTCATCAGGGGGAATGCTGGTGCAGAAGCTCCGGACAGGAAACCTGCAGTCTGAGAGGGGGCGCTATGATGGCACCTTGGTCTACGCCCAGCATAAGGTAAGAAATTAACATGGACCTGGGGATCATCAGCAAATTATTTGTGTTCAGACAAAGCAAGAATGACAATATTAATATTCATGTTAGTTTACTATAAGGACAAAATACGGCAATGTCCCTAAAGTGTTTTGTCAAATATATGTCATTGTACAAGGATATTGGGACCTTTGTGTGTGTGTGTGTGTGTGTGTGTGTGTGTGTGTGTGTGTGTGTGTGTGTGTGTGTGTGTTCCAGAGGCAGCAGGTCGTGATGACAGAGCAGTTTGCCAAGACTCACACTAACATTCACTTCTCCGTCATGCATCCTGGCTGGGTGGACACACCAGGTACACACACACACACACACACACACACACACAGACAACCACAAAATACACATAAACATGCATACAAACCACTAAGAATTTATTAAATTTATATTATTATTATTATTATTATATTTATATAAATTTCACAAACATAGTGTAAAACAGAAAGAGTTGAGGCCGTGTTGTTTCCTGACATTAATCAGCTGGTTCTCCGTCTCTGGGTCAGCGGTGGCCAACGCCATGCCAGACTTCCATCGCTCCATGAAGGACAGCCTGCGGACCCCAGATCAGGGGGCGGACACAGTGGTGTGGCTGGCTGTCTCTGAGGCTGCTGCTACAAAACCCAGCGGACACTTTTTCCAGGGTAACAAGAACTGAGTCTATCATTTTTGACTTGTGTGTGATTTTTCAGCTGTGTGGCAACATGAATGGATTTTATTTCAGCGAATGTGCACAGCCAGATAAAACAGCCATGCATGTTCGACAAAACGGCAAGAAATCTTATTACCTTGAGAAGCAAACCTCATGAATTTTTGAGTGGAAATAGGAAAGATTTGAATCTGGTACCTACAAAATGCTGCAGAGCTTAACCAATAAGAGGAGAGGAGAGGAGAGACTGCTGTGCTAATTGTGTGTTTGTCAGTTGTGGGGCAGATGGGGCAAGGGGAGTATGTGTGTGTGTGTGTGTGTGTGTGTGTGTGNAGGGGGAGAGAGAGAGAGAGAGAGAGAGAGAGAGAGAGAGAAAGAGAGTTGGCCTGTGTCCATTGCAGCTGGAGTGTGCTGCTCTTGGTGCCAGATACTACCAGATAGTACAGTGCTTTTACTTCTCTCTCTCTCACACACACACACACACACACACACACACACACACACACACACACAGGCCTCACACAACCCTATTTTTTTTAAGAATACGACAGAGCTTAAAGCTTAATACTCTTGTCAAGAAACAAATATTTTTCTCAATCTTCCTGGTGGCGTCTGATTGTAGTTTTGGAGACTTTCTGACCCTAAAAACCCAGCTAACATCTGCAGTTCTCCAGCTGTGATTCTTGGAGATTCTTTGAACCATCACGATCACTGTGTGGAGTCCATATATAGACACACGTTCTGTTCCAGGCCATTGAGAAAAGTATTTGTTTCATGATAAGAATTTTCTTCTCAATAACTTTACTTTAATTAAAGGTGATTTTTTAAACAATGTGTTCATGCACTATTCTGTATCGATAAGATCATTTTAGTTTTTTGTTTGGTTTGGCAGATTTTATTTGCCTATTATGGTGACTTATCGTATATACTCGAATATAAGCTGAGTTTTTATTACCAAATTTCACAAATCAAATTGGGAGTCGGCTTATACACGAGAAACTCAAATTTGATCCCAGAGAATGAAATTACCAGGGGTAGAAATACTACCATTACCACTACCCATGGAAAATAGTTTAAATCATACCTTAGAATGAGATATTTCCTGACTAAACATCTTATCCAGCACATTTTGCGGCAGCCAGTAAGCTGGTACGGTACCGTTATTTGGTAGTGTCGTTCAACATGTTTTGTGCTTTATTAGCAAGAAGCTTGAGATAAGATACAACACAGAATGGAAACNCGTTCAACATGTTTTGTGCTTTATTAGCAAGAAGCTTGAGATAAGATACAACACAGAATGGAAACTATTCAGAAGAGGAAAAGAGCATCAAGGACTGGAATGAACTGTTTGGTAGTTTAGATGAGGAAGAGGATTCTGGAAAAGTTAATGTCAGCTAATGTCAGTTACAGTAATCAGCTGTTTACAGGTACCAGTATGTGGATTATTTTCAGAAAATCACAGGAATACTATGACAATATCCAGAAAAACAGATAATCTGCTAAACAAATAAACTGATGGAACAACACCAGGGGGTCGACTTATATACAGGTTTCTTTAAAAATCTAAATTTGCAGGTCAGAATCAGGGTGTGGGCTTATACACGAGATCAGCTTATACTTGAGTTTATACGGTAGATGAAGACCAGCCTATTTATGATGAGTAAATAACGCAGAAATAGAGGTAATCCCAAAGGGTTCACTAACTTTTTCCTTGCATGTTTGCTTGTGCACAGACCGAAAGATGGTGTCCACCCACCTGCCACTGGCCTGGACCCACAGCTCCTCCCTGGAGGAGCAGAAGCTCATGTCTCTGTTGGAGGAGTTGGCTAAGACGTTCCAGCCGCATTGAAGCAGCGGGAGCGCCACGACCCTCAGAGGGAACGGGACCATTAACAACACCGGTTTATACTGACCAAGGCTGGGCTTCAAAAAAGCTTCAACCCATTATAAACCAATGGACAGCAGGAACCGCAGCGCTAAACATGGGTTTCTAGCTTAATATTGCTCATGTCCACTGGCTTAAAATGGGACAAATATGAGATACTGTGAGCATTAAACCCTTCCAGTTGCACATTAAATTCACTAAACTTCTAGGATTTACAAGATTTGTAATGTTTTTTTTTATAACTTTATGTTACAACTAACACGTTTCGTTGCCGTCATTGTGAACTCAACTTTATGAGAACTACCACCTATGTGGCTTAAATCATATGAGTGTTTGATAGCGATGCTGTTTTTGGTGAGATTTCAAGACACATTATGCACACACGTGCACACATACACACACACACACACTATGGACTGTGACTTCATGAGTTGTCAATCAGATGGGAATCTGATATGACCGGTCACTCACTCCATTCACCGTCGGCTGCGGGTTCAATCTGATGCTCGTGTTGTCCTAATAACAAAAGTGCCAAGTTGCTGACGTGTTTCTAAAAGCGATGTGAGTAACTCGTGTTTTTTTTGTTTTTTTTTTTTTTTTNTTTTTTGCTATTTCGTAGCGATCTAGCGTACGTACTCTGCAGGTTGAACTCAGGCCAGAGGCGAGCCGTTCTCCCAATGAGCCGTGTGCCTTGAACGCACCATGCAGCAGCATTGCTTGACATGTGCAATATAATCCATGTATTCATGACATAGTAATATATCTGCCTCGCACCTTAGGAACGCCTCGTTACTGACTGTGACTTTTGATCGAGTTGATCCTGTAAATGCACGAATAAAGAAAATTACTGATGTGGAAAATGAATATTTGTTTTTTAATGTCAATGTTTTAATGTTTTAAAGCCACTGAGGTACATAAGAATACATTTTTTAAGATGGCATATAGATTTCCATGTTCTTATTTCCATTTAGGGTCTATTTTGAAACCTTTGCAATGCTTTAATGTGCAAAAAATACCAATTCTAGCCTCCCTTGCTGCAGCACTGCTGTGCACACTGAGTGAAAACATGCAGTTTTTTTGTATTTGGAGGTCATTAATATAGAGCCAGACCACACCATGTTTCAGTAAGGGGCAGATAACATTCATGCAGACATGTTCCCTCATTCATATATGTCCATTATCTAAATCTTTTATTGGAATATATAATATATAATCTATAATATATAATCTAATATAGGAAGCCAGAGGAAATCCACAAATCCAGGACCTTCTTGCTATGAGGCGCCAATGCTAAATAACCACCAGATCGCACCCCAAAAATACCCTTCAATACTCCAGACAACCAAAAAATGATCAAATTTACATGTCAGAAAGTCTTTATTAAGCATTAATTATTTTCTCTCTGTGATCTGAGAGCACAGGAGTACTAAAGTCTGTACTGTATCATCAACAAAAGTATTAAAAAAAAACAATAATTTGAGATGTACATTAATAACATTACATCAGACAGCAAGTGTCTTTTGGAAGCATTTAGAAGAGAAAAGGTCAGATGACAGAGATAAAGATAAACTGGCCAAGTATAGAAAATGTAGCCTCTCAATGCTTTGCAATGCTTTAATGCACTGCAAAGCATGCAATTAAAGCAACTGCATGCTTTACTTGCATGCTTTAATTGCACAGGTCACAGGTCTACTGTATGATGAAGCCCAATGAAAGAAAAAAATCCTTTAGAACAAGACAAAATTTTTTCCTTCCTTCTTTCCTGTGATGGACTGCTAATTAGAAAATTTCATTATCCTCTTCCTTCGATAAGAAAACAGCTAATGTGATCTGTTGCAGTTCAGCCCACATAAGCCAACGTTTGAGCTAAAACTCTTTTATCAACAAAGGACATCATGAGAAGCAACGACTGGAGGAGCTTCGGTTTTACCTTTAACTGAAATAATAAAGGATCTTCAGATCCTGATTGTACTGTAGCAATTTCAGTAACCCTGTAAAACCTGATGATGTTATGTGACATGATATTTAGAAGAATTGGGGTGAGACTGAAATATAAATATGCCAATATTGACAACTGAGTAGAAATTCTTCATCAAAAAATCTGGAAAACCTGCCAAGTTTTTTTCTTCTTCTTCATTGCATATTTGCATATTTTATTATTTCTGCCAAGGAGGTTTGTTTGTTTTGATATCTCAAAAGGTAACGGACAGATTATGATGAAATTGTGTATATAGGTGGGATTTGAGTCAAGAGGGAATTGATTAGATTTTGAAACAGATCCAGATCAAGATAAGAGATCAAGAAATTTCTCCCCCCCCCCCNCCCCCCCCCCCAGTTTCTTTAACACTCCAAGACAGGCTATTTGTTAACATTTTTAACTATTTCTCAAAAATGAAGAAACCAAGCTAGTTTATTGATCACTAAATTTCACTTTACTGTTCACTTACTGTCATTTTATTTACCTCAGATGTGTAATATTTTAGTTTTTCTAGCCTGTTAAAAATAAAAACTTTTATCCCATCTACCTTATGTAGTCCAGTTATGTTGTAATTTTCTATCATTCATTTGTAACAAATTTATCTGTAAATACTGCTGTTGAATTTTGTTTTCTAGTTTTTGCGCTCTTATTATATTGATATTTTTTTTTAAAAACTGGTATATTTTTTCAAAGCTTCTTGTACTTTTTGTCCTCTTGCATTTGCTGCAGCGACACTTCAGTTTTCCCTCATGGGATCAATAGTTTCTTATCTTATGTTATTGATCCAAATCTGCTGTTTTAAAAGCTATGCTCATGCCACATTTATGGTGTTTACTTAACAAAAACATCCAGAAACATACAACTCCAACCAATGTGTGGTTAAAATAATGCTGATTCAGCAGTTTCATGCACTTTTGAACAGATTTTCAACAGTTATGCATGCACAGTATATCCAGAAGAAAATGTCTGCAATGCCACTGTGCAATACATTGCATGACAAATATTTTTTTATACATCTGGTTTCAAGCTAATAGAGAGTAAAAGTCTGGATTTTTATTACCAAAAAAGTTAATTCAGATGACTGATGGGCCTTGGAGGAGGTATGATCTCTCCGAACGTTCTTTATACTTTACTTATTTAGCTGCTTAATAATGTATTTTGCTCATTTAGCCTTCATGTTAAGCCTGATGTGTCAATCTTACAGCAGAAATTCATTTTTTTCTGGGATTTATGAGAGTTTCTGTGAGGGTCCTGTGAGGGTTTAAAAGACATTTTAGAGGCTTTTTCCATTATAACGCAAATGTTTGGAGGTGAAACAATGTTGGCAAAATTTCAAAGCAGATTTTAAAAAGTGAATTAGGCTACCGGCAGCTTTAAATAATGAGTGTGAGTTTTCAGTGTAACTCTTAATATAACACCACTGTGAGAGCTCCTGGAATAAAGATTTGATGATTTTAAAAGAAAAAAAAACATACGACGAGCACTTCTGTCACTTATTAAAGTCATTGTTGATTAACAATTCAATCTGTCCATGCTAGAAGTATTCCACCTAAAAAATAACATATTTGACATGTCCTAGTCCATGAAATGAAAATTATTTGATGGGCACAAAGAAAAGCTAACAACTATTTACAGCAACAACAGATAAATACAGTTCTACAAAATATAAATATACACTACATGATTAAAAAAAAAGGAAAAACAGAAATGCGACTACAATTTTAAATCAAGATTTCCACCATTAAAATGCTCATTTTCCACTTACAATAAGGCAAGTGTTAGTCTGCCATTAGAAGATTTTTAGCCGCTATTTACAGGACGCTACGAGTCAAAATCAGCCGTTAGCCCTCCCAGAACTTCCAAAAAAAAAAAAAAAAAAAAACCCACAAAAAAAGTTTTAATTCAAAGAAGTGTTACTCAAGACTACAAGTTATGCAATTCAGTGCAGAGATGAGAGCAACGTAATGAATCCTTTGGACACATGTAGGGAAAAGCAGGAGAAACAGCACAGGAGGAGCAGAATCAAGAGTTTTCTAATGTTATGAGCGCGGGAAACACACAAACACACACAGACCAAACCCACAATTCATCTGGGAAGGACTTCTGCATGCCAGCATTTTAGTGCTACATTATGTTTGGATATACTGGTCAGTACCTAAATACTTTTCTGACCCAAACGAATAATTTTGTAATGTGGAATATTTATGTCACAAGACTTTGGCCAAGTCTTGGGATTATGTCATCAGATGTGAAACATTTGTGGAGAGAAATGGAAAACTAGAAAGAAGTGAGGCTCTGCTTACGTTTTTACTTGTTTCTACCAAGAAATTGTTAGTGAAGGCTCCAACAGAGAAGGAATGTTTTCCCTCAGCATGCCTGATAGGGCTGCTGTGGGTGTGGGNGGCATCATTTATTATATCTTGACATATTCAACAGATTTCCGTGTTCTTTTTCATTTAAAAAGGACCATACCCTTTATTTTTTACACGTATAAGCCCAATAAGATACGACGTGCATACACGTTACGTTACTGACAACCACTTTCCAAAACGTAAAACTGTATTTTAGTTTTGCTCCAAATCTTTCAAAATCAAATGTTGAGGTGATACACCCCATTAAAATTAATGTTTAGCCTCCAGGTCGTCTGCTTCTGGTCTGCAGTCTGTTCCCAGAGTCAGGACAAAGCACGGTGAGGCAACATTTAGTTTCTCTGCTCCACAACTCTAGAACAAACTTCCAGAAGATCTCAGATCCGTTCTGACTGTAAACTCATTTAAAACCAGGCTTAAAACTTTTCTTTTCAGTACTGCTTTTAATTAAGCTTTGCACTGAAACTCAATCTGAGGCCAATTAATTATTTTCACACTATATTTTATTTAATTTTGCCTTATTTCATTTTTTTACCTACTCTTGGTTTTTAAATGTTGCTTTATTTTGTTCTTATGTTCTTTTAAATATTATTTTAAGGCATTTTGTTTGTGTAAAGCACTTTGAATTGCCTTTGTGCGTGAATGGTGCTATATAAAGAAATTTGCCTCGCCTTGGGTGTCTTAGCATGTCCAAATGTAGGAGGGATGGTCTTTTTTAATTTCGTGGTAAAAGCCGTCTTCTCCTGGGACTATATTCCCTGGTGGAGATGTACATTTTAACTTTTGTTATGCTCTGATTAAGGCAATAAATCTTTTTTTTTTTTATTTTTTTCCCCAAATGTAAAGTAAGTGCCATGATTGGAGTGAATTTGACATATATTTGAGAAATCTTAATCAGGGTAACTGACCTAGATTAAACAAGTATGAATCAATTTATTGGGGCATGTAAACTTCATAACCGGAATAAGCCGCCTTCCTCACCGGAGGACTCTCCTCACACTCCAATTACTCATCACATCTCAAGAACCGTGGAATTCTATTGATTCCATCCATTTATACATCTTTTTGCCTCAATCGGAGAACGGACAAATAACTGGACGACTACATCAAAATCCAATATCAGCGAGTGTATCCAGAGATTTAGATACACATTCAATCAATTCTATTCCACATCTGAATGATCAAGCATTGCTAATGGTCTCTGACAAACATGAAAAGCCCACAATGTGAAAGCTGCTGATGTAAAACCTCCTGAGAGCGATTTAAGGCCAACAAGTGAAAGAGGGGGAAAAAAAAAAACAGAGGGAAAGAAGACTTACAGAAAAAGCTTTTTCAAGCAAACTCTCTCACCTCCTGTACACTTAACATAAGAATGTGATGATGTGTTTGGTTTTTTCTTTTGTACATGTTACAGCAACTGAGTAATATGCATTAGTGGGCCACAGTAAAGCGCTAAATGAGCGAAGGAGAAGCTTTTATGTGTTTGCAGGAACGGCAGGTCGGTGATTTTTTATTTTTTTTTATTGAAAACCCAAAGTTATAGTGCAAAGACAATAAAAAAAATGACCTCTGTCAAAAGAAGGGAAATGAATCAAATGTTACATATAAACACAAATTCAGTGGGAGAAATTACTATGATACATGCAGAGAGAGAGACACACACACACACACCATTGTGCTTAGGATTCTGCATCAGATCAGAGATCAACAAGTCAGCATCAGCCACATATTTTCATAAGAGAAAACTGAAAGGAAAATTTGTTATCAGAAGCAAAAGGAATGTGAAAGAGCTGCAGTGACTAGATACGCACGCGCACGCACGCGCACACACACACACACACACACACACACACGCTAGAAGTAAGCCTGGTTGTAGCTGGAGTCCAGGTGTGACATACATGTGGGAGATATACTGTACAGAGGGGTTTCCATGACACCGGAAGAGTGGGCGAAGAAGTGGGGGGGNACTCTGTAGTGGACAGGACCAATCAACGCGGAGAGAAGCCTGTTGCTAAGTTACAGCCAACCACCTGTGACATATCCCAGATCTGTGGAGACACACAGCCAATAACAATGTTAGCCTGGGACAAAGACGCATCTGAGTCCAACATTATTCAGAGGAAAGTCTCCAAAACTACCACCAGTGACTGAGGAAAAGTATTTGTTTTGTGATAATAATTTCTTTTTCCCTTTAAATTATTTTACTTTGATTAAAGGTTACATTTTGTGTTAATATTTTGAATAAAAGATCGAGAACATAAACAATAAAAACTTTTTTTTTCACAGCCCATATCACTTTTACTTGCCAAATTTTGTGGAGGGCGCTGTATATTACACTGCAAAAATGACGGAAAACAATGAAGACCATACGTGCCCTTTAAGTTTAGATAATAAGCTTTAAGACTTTCCAGACTGCCTGCATACACTCTGATTTCATATCAGAATAAGAATAATCCTGATATATTAGCTTTGGCGTGTTTCTATCCGTCATATTTTATCACGTGCTTGAATTGTTGCCTATAAAAAGCTGTTATTGACCTTAACAATGCGGTCGCTGCCACAGGTGACCATCAGGCCTCTGGATGAATCCATGTCCATGTGGGAGATGTTGTGCTTTCCCTCATGGAACGTGGCCAGCGGCGTCCGACTGCAACACACACACACACACACACGGAATAACAGGGTCACTAACACTGACAGAGGCGTTATGATGCACAGCAAAAAAAAAAAAACATTTGGAAAACCCCTTTACTCACTCTTCTTCTTTGATGGTGTCAAAGCAGGCGTCACACATCCGCACTGGGAACTCAAAGCCCATGATTGGGTAGCTGGAGCGTTTTGAGCTACATTTCCCACACACAGCCTTGCCACATTTCCTGCAGTGGTGCTGCACACAGGAAACATGCATTTTTTATTAGCACGATTAACGGGCTGGATTTCCTGCATAATAATAACTTGAGCATTGAAATCAGCTTCCAAAAAGTGAAATTAGCTCATAAAGGTGTCCTAGGTGATGATGTGAGGTTTGCTGCTATCAAAACATGAAAAAAAAAAAAAAAAAAAAANAAAAAAAAAAAAAAAAAAACTTGCTCTGAAAGGTCAAATATCCTCTGATGAATGTATATGCTGGCCATGTTGATATTCAGAGACATTCATAAAATGTCAGACAGATTCATAAAACACAGTGTTAGATTTAACGAGTCGATAAGGGCATAAAGTGTCACATGACCACGTTCCCTCATTATAAAGGCCTGTTACTGGAACCTTTTAGCATTTTCCTTCGATGGTATCTTCTTATTTACATGACAGGGAAGCGATTCGTAAAACACGCCATCATGTAAAAATGAAGACCTGTTTCAGTCGGGTGGTATGAAATCTGGGTGACATTTTAAATTGTTTTTGTCTCACGTGTTAATGATCAATAAATTTGATATTTAAGCCCATTCAGCTGATCAGTCAAGTTTTGATCTGATCTCACATACATTCTAGTGGCACTGCACCTCTTTCTCAACCCTCTACGCTCCAGCAGAGGTGGGTAGTAATGTGTGCCATTTACTCTGTTACATACTTTTTTTTTTTTTTTTTTTTTTNTATTGCAGGATACTTTTAACTCATACTTGAGTATATTTATGAAGAAAAATATATACATTTACTCTGTTGCATTTGGTCACACTCTGTGTTACTTTTGATTTCACCGTTTGAATTCAGTCATGTTCAGTTTTTCTCTCATTGTCAGACACCTAC